>VYZR01046445.1:11914-25262 GCA_013400675.1 Oxylabes madagascariensis
TCAAAAACCACATTGAATATATTGAGAGGCAACCAGCAAGCTGCAAAGGTCACAACAATTGATACCAGCATCATATTGATCCTTTTGTTTTCACTCAGCCTGTTCTCATTCTCTCTCAACCTGTCTATTTTACCACGTCTCCTTCGAAGACATACAAATATCCTGAGGTAGCAGATAAAAATAAACCCCAGGGGGAAGCAGTACTGGAAAACCAGCAGGCTAGTGGTGAAAATCAGTCTCTCTGTAAGAGACGGCCATGCTTCAATGCAAGCAACCTTGTTCTTGTAGAAATCGCTGTGGAAAGACAGATGTTTGAAGGGTTCATCTGTTATTTGGTGGAACACTAAAAAGGGAGTGGATATGATGAGGGAAAGACCCCAGATGAAAAGAATTCCCCAATAAGCATGTGAAATATTAGGCTTCCAGCCACGTGGGTTCACAATTAACTGGTATCTCTCAATAGCAATGAGTACAAGTGAGAAAATAGAGACACTGACAGACAGACTTTGTATGAAAGAGCCAATTTTACACATCGCTTCCCCAAATATCCAGTGGTCCATTAAGGTATATGCAACTGTGACAGGAATGCACATGATGCAGATCAAGACATCTGATAAAGAGAGGTTGGCAATCAAAATGTTGGTGACATTTTGAGCTTCTTTCCGTCTCTTTATTATAATAATTAAGCAAAGATTTCCAACAAGCCCAACTAGTGTAACCAATGTGTAAGCTGTAATAAGCAAGAATTCTGCAAGGGAGGAAAGCTGGCATGTATCAAAGTTCAAGAACTGAGAAAGGCTAATGTTAAAGAGGGTTTGATTCAGGATCTCACTGGGATGCTGAACAGCTTTATCCATCCTGAAGCATCTTCCAACCTATGGACAAAACCNAGGAACACCACTGTGTTCAGGGTTTACCTGGGGGAAGCCAGGTGTTTAGGAGGGAAATCCCTATCAGTGGCTGAAAGGGAAATATTTTTATTGGAGTTAAGATAGCATACCAGGGACTTGAAAACTGTGGATTAAAAACATAAGATGTTAATACTGTTTATAGTTTATTATTATTGATCTTTAGGACTGCTGGAAGTGGTTTATCAGCATTAATACTATCATAAAGTACCTGTTNCTGACAGTGCTACAGATCTATAACTGATGTACAGGAAATAGCTGTGATAGCAGCTCTGACTAAACTTGCATGGACACTTCCATACAAATCCTCTTTTACCAGTTGTGGATAAAGTTTGCTTTTCAGAATAAAATATTTTAAGATCTGTCTCTGCTGAAGATTTAAGAACGTTTAATGGATTCCAATAAGGACAATCTGTTGCTTTTGTATTACCAGAAAAGTAGCATTGGGTCCTGCCATCACTCTGCTAGTTTAGACATCACACTTAGATTTCCTTAGAACTACAAAGCAATGTGAGTTAATATACTCAATCCTCCTGAATTAATCAAAATTGTGAGCTTGAGCTCAAATGGCATTCAAAACCTCTAAGAATGATATCTTAAAGGGAGTTTCCTGTTCTACTGATGCAGTGAAGATAGTATGCCCTTTTTCCTAAATCTANCTAAGGATTTAAAAAAAATATTTAGTTGCCTGTTCAAAATTAAACACTAATTCCAGGGTTAAACTGGAATTATGATTCTGTAGTTGTTTTCCCACAGACACTCAAAGAATATTCCAGCCAGAGTTATATCCTGGACTGCTTTATCCTGATACTTCTGTTTAACGTAAGTTTGGTGCTTCAGATTAGGATTCTNATACTTTGCATGGAGATTTTTAAAGCAGTGAGTACTGTGGGTCTACCATTGTAGTCAATGTCCTTAAAGTTTTGAGTGAATCTAACATGATTAATTACAGTAATGGAAAGCATGTGGTTATTACTGGGTTTTTGTATCTCTGTGGAAGGAGGTTGGTGTCACCTTTCNCTGTCCCAAAAATTTCTTAAATTATGGTCAGGGCTAGCATTTAGCCCGTAGTCTTCCTAAAGAATGTACCTGGCTTGGTTAAAGCTATTTTGGGGAATGACATGGAAAACTCTACAATCCTGCTGCAAAAACTGTGGAAGTCTGGTGGCTCTGATAGATTTTGCCATCCCTTGCAGGAGTCCCTACTTCAGTAGGGCAAGACCAAGAGTTGGGTACTCCACTGTGTGCCCATCAGCCTCCACAAACTGTTCTGCTCCTGAGTCCAGGGACTGTGACTCTGACAGTCACGTCCTGCAGAACCTGATGGTGTGGTTGGGCACAGCCCCTTCAGGTCAGGAATTTCCTGGAATGCACTGTCACCCACCTTTCACTGGAGCAGCACTGATTGCCTGGCTGGATTTTTCACGCCCAAGGATGGATGTGCTGGCAGGACAGAGGCAATAAATGGTAGATTTACCANAAAATTGTGAGCTTGAGCTCAAATGGCATTCAAAACCTCTAAGAATGATATCTTAAAGGGAGTTTCCTGTTCTACTGATGCAGTGAAGATAGTATGCCCTTTTTCCTAAATCTAACCTGAGAAAAATGTAAACAAAATAAAGCTCATATTGTAGTTATACAGACAATTATTCCTCTTTCAGCTCTAACTTTAACAGGAGTCAAGCAACGAAAATCTGATATTAGCACAGTTCTGTGGTTTCAAAACTAATATTAATGGGAAGAGTTAGGTTCAACAGAATATCTTGATGGGTTTAAATTGATCACTGAGTGNGTTGCCCCGGTAAGATTTAGAAGTGTGAGGATCTAAAGCCTAGCTGCTTTGCCCCAAGGGTGATCATTCTCTGCAGTGCCTGTGGTGTCCACCTGGCTGGCACAAAGACAAGCTCTGCTCTTCCTTGCTTTTTATGTGAGCAGGAGAAGCTGTGGGGACTCAAAAGGCCATGAGGCTGAGCCAAGTTTGTGATATTTTATGCACTATTTGCTAAGCGTGCTTATTTCTCCATGGATGCACAACACAGTTTGATAGCAAATTCTGAATGTCCTCTCCCAAGAATTCAGGATGGTAGTACTTCTCTGGCATTTTCTCTTTGGGAAAAGTCCCTGTACTGACCTAATCAGTTCACTTGCTACATCAGTTTTAGGCACACTCTCTATCTACACTGTCCTTTTCTCAGAAAAATGTGTTATTTCTTTTCACTCTTTGGTTTGTGCCAGGAGTCAAAGAGTGCAGTCTTCAGTACACACCATTCTGCATGGCAATTTAAACATTTCCTTGGCAATAAAACAATTACACCTGTCTTGGTAAACATCTGGAGTATTCATAGCCTTAAAAAAATAAGTTACTCTAGTATTTACTGCAGCATGTTGAACTGTATCGTAATATATACTAGCATTTTTTAATCTAATAATAACTGTTATTGGAATCAGCATCCTTGGATTGCAGCTACAGCTGATAACAGAACTGAAGTATTTAACAAAAACAGCTAATTACTTCAACCTCTAATCAATGCATTTTGGAAAAGATTCTCTACCATAGTAAGAGTTTAACACTGTAAGTTATTATAAACCCCTTAGTCTTGTTTCATTCCTCTATCTGCAGAAACATTACTGAAACGTTCATAAGCAAAAGAAAGGTCTAAAATAAAATGAGTTTTAGAAAGGCTTTCTTATTATTTTTTACCTATGCTAAAGGTGAACAGTCCCATCCTTTCAAGGTGACCAGTAAATGTTTCAATTACAAACAGGGTTTATTAAGTTCCTAAGTATTGCACAGATAAAATGTGGAGGAAAATTTACATTCAATTTTAAACATAGGTTGTAGAGAATAACATAATGCTTTAAAAGATATTTCAGTAACTTTCGTCATAGTTTTATGGATTTTCTGACTTCTTACCTGATGAAAAATTCAAGTCATATCCACACTGCCTTTAACAATTTTCCTTTTCTCTCAGAGCCAGCAAACACATCTTCTTTCTGTATAAAAGGATCCAGAGCAAAGCCATTTCTCCTAAAGCGATACTTAAACTCTCCTTTCTTCTCTGTCTGAAACAAACCACAGATCCCCAATTTCCAACAGTGCTGAATCTGCCAGGCTGTAGGAAGGCTGCTGAGGAATAAAACAAGCTCTGGAATCCAAGAAGAGGCGAACAGCAGTGAGGCAGGGAGGAGGAAGGACCAGTAGTCATGGGGATGGATTTTCCTCCACTGTGCTGCTTCCCTCCACCCTGTCAAACACCTTATCATGCAATTTCATTTTCAATTGTTTAATCTGTTCTGTAGTTCAAATGTTTTTCCTCTGCAGGATTTCATACATAAACATCTGCAGATGGCATATTGCTTTCTTAACTGATACAGCAATACAATAAGCTGCTTGGAAAGAGCATGCACATCCTATTAAGTGTGTAATTTGCTCAATTGCAATTAAGATAATCAGATTTTCATTATAAATTGATATTTTAGCTTATACTCCTCAGATAAAACCCGTATTCCTGAAAAGCAAGGCATGGCACTCTGCACTAGCACATAGTGAAAAGGGGTTTAATTTTTATTACTGTTTGTTCAGTAAGAGTCCATATGTTTTGTAGTCACATGCTTATAAAAATAAGCATTCAGATTATTCATTAAATATTTAGAATGAACATTTATGGAGTGGGAAAGGAACTGCATTTCTTAGGACCTGCAATCTGGTAAGTCACAGTATAAACTCTTGCATTTTTACCTGGGTCCACTTAACTTCCAATATCTCAGTCTGGTTTTTTTAAGAGAATGATTTTCAAAAGCAGTAGGATTTTTGGGATGAGCAATGCTGATGCTGGACTGAAGTGCAATTCAGAACTAATAATCTAAAAATATTGTTAGTTGTCATGCCATAGTGTTTGAATAAAATAGGTGCAGGGTGGAGGGAGCCTTTGTGATCAGCCAGATGAACATCCTGCTTTTCATATATTTTGTCTATTCATGACATGTTTGTCCTGTTTTTTAACCATTTGTGGTAATCTTAGATTAGGTATTCAAGTGCCTAACTGGCTGCTAGGAAGAGTGCCTTAACACCTCCCCGTAAAACTTCCCTCTCTAGTTTAACCCAGTGTTTTTTATTCCAGGTGTGGTCTGGGAATTCTGATACTTTATCCAAAAATGCTGCAATCAAGCAATGTGAATATATTTTTCTAAAGCATTTCTAGAACTTGCTGGGTTTGATTATGTAAAATTACTATAAAAACAAAGCTTTGCCAAAATACTTTAGAAATTCTGCTTCTGGTCGTTCTGTAGCCCCAGGAAGTTAATCAGGACCTGAACATGCAATGTGATAGATAAGTATCAGAACAAGCCATAAAAATGCATAATCTATTTATGAAGCAAATAAGTCAATAAAATTAAAAGATGTTCTGATTCTATTTATAAATTTCAAAGGTCGTGTTGCTTATTTACACATGCCTCTGTTTCTAATATAATTCTGTATGCTGTCCTTCATTTGTGGAAAAAGTGGAGTCTTTAACATGCAATCCATTGGTTTTACAACCAATCAACCTGCTGCCTCATGTGGATTTAATTGTGTGGTAACCTGTTGTGAATGAGATCACATCCAGCATCAGAGGCTCGTGGGTGTAGCTGCTCCTGGTGTGTTTAATCCTGATGTCAAAGGTATGTATGCTAAGTGGGACCCACAGTTCTGGAGGAGGGATCGGTGTATTTTTTCAGCCAAATGCTGGAGCGTCTGTTTGCAGAAAAGGTTAATGGATAGCAGAATTGTATTTACTTTTTTTCAATGGTCTTGTCATTTCTAAATTGCTCAGTATTAAATGATGGGTGAAGTGCCATAATAGGTTTTTAAACTTAAATTTTGTAATAACTTGTGTAGCATTGGCAACAACCCGTTGGTGAAAAATAACATTTAACTCTTCTGAGTTCACCTTTTGCTCTGGCATTTACATGATTCCTTGGCAGGCAGGAATCTTTGCTGATGGTTGATCACTCTAAATTATTGCTTTTGCTTAGTAGTTTCTCCTATGTAACTGTGCAGAAGTCCTTGTTTCTGCCTGTTGCAGCCCCCTTCTTCAGAAAGCAAGATTTAGTAGAGATGTACATGCACAATTTCTTAGCTTCCCACAGGAAGGAATTCTTTAACAGCAGATTGGCCAAGAACTGGTTCAGAGACCTGTAACATCTCTGAAGGGTCATGGAATCACAGACTNTTTACATGATTCCTTGGCAGGCAGGAATCTTTGCTGATGGTTGATCACTCTAAATTATTGCTTTTGCTTAGTAGTTTCTCCTATGTAACTGTGCAGAAGTCCTTGTTTCTGCCTGTTGCAGCCCCCTTCTTCAGAAAGCAAGATTTAGTAGAGATGTACATGCACAATTTCTTAGCTTCCCACAGGAAGGAATTCTTTAACAGCAGATTGGCCAAGAACTGGTTCAGAGACCTGTAACATCTCTGAAGGGTCATGGAATCACAGACAGGTTTGGGTTGGAAGAGACCTTAAAGATCATCCAGTTCCAATGGGCAGGGACACCTCCCACTAGGTAAGGCTGTTCCAAGATCCACCCAGCCTGGCCTTGGACACTTCCAGGGATGTGGCAGCAACAGCTTCTCTGGGCGATTTCTTCCAATGGCTCACCACCCACCCCGTCAAGAATTTCTTCCCAAATCCCAACTGACCCTACCCTCTGTCGCTACAAAGCCATTCCCTCTTGTCCTGTCATTGCAGGCCCTTGTCCAAAGTCCCTCTCCAGCTCTCTTGGAGCTCCTTTAGGTGCTGGAAGGACTCTGAGGTCTCCCTGGAGCCTTCCCTTGTCAGGCTGAGCACTCCCAGCTCCCTCAGCCTGGCTCCAGAGCAGAGCTGCTCCCTCATAGCACCCTGATGGCCTCATCTGGACTCGCTCCAACAAATCCACGTCCTTCTTACGTGGGAGCTCCAGAGCTGGAAGCAGCACTGCAGGTGGGGTCTCACAAGAGAGGAGTAGACAGGGAGAACCACCTCCATCGTCCTGCTGGTCACGCTGCTCTTGATGCAGCCCAGGACAAGGTCAGATTTCTGGGCTGCAAACACATGTTGCCAGCTTGTGTCGAACTTCTTGTAAACCAACACCCGCAAATCTCTTCCCTGGATTATTGCTTCCTAATAAATACTGTTCTTTATAGCACTTCAAAGAGGCACAGAAAAATAAACAAGAATAACTGGAAATCTCATGTTAGTGTTGGATGGGCTGGTTAATGCCGTGAAAGTAAGATAATATGCTGTGATGGAGGAAAAACACAGTCCCCTCACATTTCCTGCTCTGTGTAGAGATCAATACCCCAGTAAGGGATTCTCAGTAAATAGCTCATAATGTGACCAAACTAGCAACAGCTAAGTATGCACTGGGACTTTTTCTCCATGGATGTACATGTGTAAGTTGAAGCACTGCTCCTGGACTCAGAGGTTTTTTCCTAACTGGAAATAATCGTCACAAAAATAATTCATGTTCACTACCTGGAGTTTAGGTTTCACTCCATTATACTGCATAGCTCTAAAGGACACCTTTGCAATATCCTTGATGACTAATCTCAGTTTTGATTCTCAATTAGCTCATGCCTAGAATGAAAATGTTTAAAAATCTGATCTAACTATAAATGAGTTACTTATAATAACATATTAATTTTTAAAATTGTGTCGTGCCATGAACTGTTGGCTAATTTCTGGACCTTATTCAGTTGGCATGGAGCTGAGATGGAGATGAATACACTCCCTGGCTGGAAGGTTAGCATCTTAATTTTTTGGGTCAGCCAAGTAACTTTTCTCACTGAAAAAGAGATAAGATATGTGAGTAATTGTAATAGGAGTGTGAGTGCATAAATTTGTATTTTATAATAGATTCCACTTTGTAAACTCTGATTCAATTCTTTGTAGCTTTCTAGAACTTCTCCAGCTCCCTTCTACCAAAAGCCATCTCTGCCAAAAAATGAATTCTTTCAATAGCTCACAGATTTGGGGGGAATATGACAATTTGTATCTCTGGTTTGTTTTTTCCCATTCTAGAGTCTTTTTATAACAACTCTGTGAGGACCAAACCCTGCTGTTCTCATGGCATGACATCTTTCAGTGTCCTAATTGTTAATTAAGAAATACTTAAATAATCAAAAGGTTTTTCCATTAATCTCAGTCTGTTTCAATTTTCCAGCATGTTTCAAACTGTAACAAGCGTTTTGATTTTCTGGATTAAAAATATGAATTCTAGATTGCTATTTTCTGTCTAGAAGTCTCACTTCACACCACCTCATTTTAGAATTTCTTGAATAGCATGGATGTCTTTCAGCTAATTTCAGGCAGGTACTTACTGAGCATCACAGCACAGCTCTTCCTGCAGTGTTCAAACAAAGTTTAACATCAGTCATGCAAAAGCACCACAAACCCACCCCACAGAGTTTCTGTGGAATGAGAAAGAGTTGGAGTCTAGGAATAGCTAAGGGAAAAAAATAAAAAGGCAAGTAGATTTTAATTTAATTGGAATATACATAATGAAAAATTTGCAGGTGAAAAAGATCAGAGCATGGCTGAGATTGTTGCTGGCTCCAGGTCTTCCTTTGGCAAAACTTGGGATCCTGGTGTGTCTCAAACTAAGATACAGTGAAAATTCTCCCCTCTCCCATCTGTTACAGCATCGCTACATTCTTTGATCCTTCACACACATCTTGACTTTTGAGACTGTATTTTGCTGCCTTACTTTCNATTTAACTCTTCTGAGTTCACCTTTTGCTCTGGCATTTACATGATTCCTTGGCAGGCAGGAATCTTTGCTGATGGTTGATCACTCTAAATTATTGCTTTTGCTTAGTAGTTTCTCCTATGTAACTGTGCAGAAGTCCTTGTTTCTGCCTGTTGCAGCCCCCTTCTTCAGAAAGCAAGATTTAGTAGAGATGTACATGCACAATTTCTTAGCTTCCCACAGGAAGGAATTCTTTAACAGCAGATTGGCCAAGAACTGGTTCAGAGACCTGTAACATCTCTGAAGGGTCATGGAATCACAGACTGGTTTGGGTTGGAAGAGACCTTAAAGATCATCCAGTTCCAATGGGCAGGGACACCTCCCACTAGGTAAGGCTGTTCCAAGATCCACCCAGCCTGGCCTTGGACACTTCCAGGGATGTGGCAGCAACAGCTTCTCTGGGCGATTTCTTCCAATGGCTCACCACCCACCCCGTCAAGAATTTCTTCCCAAATCCCAACTGACCCTACCCTCTGTCGCTACAAAGCCATTCCCTCTTGTCCTGTCATTGCAGGCCCTTGTCCAAAGTCCCTCTCCAGCTCTCTTGGAGCTCCTTTAGGTGCTGGAAGGACTCTGAGGTCTCCCTGGAGCCTTCCCTTGTCAGGCTGAGCACTCCCAGCTCCCTCAGCCTGGCTCCAGAGCAGAGCTGCTCCCTCATAGCACCCTGATGGCCTCATCTGGACTCGCTCCAACAAATCCACGTCCTTCTTACGTGGGAGCTCCAGAGCTGGATGCAGCACTGCAGGTGGGGTCTCACAAGAGAGGAGTAGACAGGGAGAACCACCTCCATCGTCCTGCTGGTCACGCTGCTCTTGATGCAGCCCAGGACAAGGTCAGATTTCTGGGCTGCAAACACATGTTGCCAGCTTGTGTCGAACTTCTTGTAAACCAACACCCGCAAATCTCTTCCCTGGATTATTGCTTCCTAATAAATACTGTTCTTTATAGCACTTCAAAGAGGCACAAAAAAATAAACAAGAATAACTGGAAATCTCATGTTAGTGTTGGATGGGCTGGTTAATGCCGTGAAAGTAAGATAATATGCTGTGATGGAGGAAAAACACAGTCCCCTCACATTTCCTGCTCTGTGTAGAGATCAATACCCCAGTAAGGGATTCTCAGTAAATAGCTCATAATGTGACCAAACTAGCAACAGCTAAGTATGCACTGGGACTTTTTCTCCATGGATGTACATGTGTAAGTTGAAGCACTGCTCCTGGACTCAGAGGTTTTTTCCTAACTGGAAATAATCGTCACAAAAATAATTCATGTTCACTACCTGGAGTTTAGGTTTCACTCCATTATACTGCATAGCTCTAAAGGACACCTTTGCAATATCCTTGATGACTAATCTCAGTTTTGATTCTCAATTAGCTCATGCCTAGAATGAAAATGTTTAAAAATCTGATCTAACTATAAATGAGTTACTTATAATAACATATTAATTTTTAAAATTGTGTCGTGCCATGAACTGTTGGCTAATTTCTGGACCTTATTCAGTTGGCATGGAGCTGAGATGGAGATGAATACACTCCCTGGCTGGAAGGTTAGCATCTTAATTTTTTGGGTCAGCCAAGTAACTTTTCTCACTGAAAAAGAGATAAGATATGTGAGTAATTGTAATAGGAGTGTGAGTGCATAAATTTGTATTTTATAATAGATTCCACTTTGTAAACTCTGATTCAATTCTTTGTAGCTTTCTAGAACTTCTCCAGCTCCCTTCTACCAAAAGCCATCTCTGCCAAAAAATGAATTCTTTCAATAGCTCACAGATTTGGGGGGAATATGACAATTTGTATCTCTGGTTTGTTTTTTCCCATTCTAGAGTCTTTTTATAACAACTCTGTGAGGACCAAACCCTGCTGTTCTCATGGCATGACATCTTTCAGTGTCCTAATTGTTAATTAAGAAATACTTAAATAATCAAAAGGTTTTTCCATTAATCTCAGTCTGTTTCAATTTTCCAGCATGTTTCAAACTGTAACAAGCGTTTTGATTTTCTGGATTAAAAATATGAATTCTAGATTGCTATTTTCTGTCTAGAAGTCTCACTTCACACCACCTCATTTTAGAATTTCTTGAATAGCATGGATGTCTTTCAGCTAATTTCAGGCAGGTACTTACTGAGCATCACAGCACAGCTCTTCCTGCAGTGTTCAAACAAAGTTTAACATCAGTCATGCAAAAGCACCACAAACCCACCCCACAGAGTTTCTGTGGAATGAGAAAGAGTTGGAGTCTAGGAATAGCTAAGGGAAAAAAATAAAAAGGCAAGTAGATTTTAATTTAATTGGAATATACATAATGAAAAATTTGCAGGTGAAAAAGATCAGAGCATGGCTGAGATTGTTGCTGGCTCCAGGTCTTCCTTTGGCAAAACTTGGGATCCTGGTGTGTCTCAAACTAAGATACAGTGAAAATTCTCCCCTCTCCCATCTGTTACAGCATCGCTACATTCTTTGATCCTTCACACACATCTTGACTTTTGAGACTGTATTTTGCTGCCTTACTTTCATCCCTTCACTTCAAATTATGGCCAGCTTTTATATAAAATTGTAGGAAAGAGAAGAAAGGAAATAATGAATTATTAAAGAAGAGTGAAAAGATGAAAGAAGAAAAGAGAAATTGAACTTCAGAGGGAAGAGGAGGAAGGGCAGGGTTTAAGGAAAAATTGTAACTTAAGTCCAAAGAAAAGGATGCAAATTCGATTCTCTGATGACTTTCCACTTCATCCTCCACAAAGGGTGTTTCTTTCTTCAGCAAACTCCCCTTAAAAAGAGCTCCAGGAAGATTTTGTTTAGTAGATAAACTTTGATACTACTTACTGAAGAAATAGTACCTGTGGGTTATTCTGTTACCTTTTTATCTGTAGGTTATCTTATTTTGCATTAGGCAAATACAAGAGTGGGGTAGTGTTTTATTCCCCATCTGAATTTACACAAGGTAAAGATTTTTATCCTGAGGAGTGTTGTGTTCAGACTTTAGGGAGGTAAAAGTCTATCTAGTTGCCTCTCAGTATTTGTTAATCTTTTTCAACAAAAAAACTCTCCTGATCAGTACTAATTCATGAAAGCCTCCAAAGATCACAGGTTTGATGTTTATGCAGATGAAAGTGCAAGCAGCAGAACAGAGTGAAAGAGAACCTTCTGCCAAAAAGGCAAGAGCTCCCTCAAGGACAGCTGTACATCTTTCAGAAGTTTTCACTCCCTAACTAAAGCAAGGTGCCAGGCTGGGAATGTTCTTGGTGCTGCTGTATTTTTACACAAAATGCCTCCCAATTATGCTCTGCCTGAGGTGTTGATTTGGGTAGGAGTGAGCCTTCCAAAAGTTTAATAATATCTCATTGAAATGATGAAAATAAAAATCTTTGCCTCGGTGTGTGTATCTCAGAGTGATGTGGAAAGTTATGGTTGAATCCCTTGTATTCCCAACTGTTCCCACCTATGCAGTTAGAAAAATCTGGGTGAAATGTGTGTGCAGCTAGGGTGATTACAGTCTCCAATGTGAATGTAGAACTAATTCAGCAAACAGTCCGCATGATGAAATCCCGTAGCTTCAAAATGTTTTCTACTGAAAGGTCAAACTAAACCTAAGTCTAGAGCATTGCACTATACTAAAAATAATACTTAAACTCATTAAAAATTCAAGTGATATACTTAAATTGCTTTAAAAAAAGAATCAATGCTTGCCGACTGTGGAAGCCACAGATGTAACTAGATTAAAACTAGGTGGAAACTAGTTAAAAAGATATAACTTCATGTTTATATGAGGGTCTAGATAAAATATTTATAACTTACGAATTACTTCTGACTTCATGTTTTTTTTTCTATTGCCCTTCATGCTCTTTTCCAAAACTTCATTATTCCTCTTCCATCTTGGCAGTTTGGACCCATTGCATAGCATGACAAAGTTATGTTTCTTGAATGACAAAAATTGATATAAAGAATTCCTTAATAATTTATTTTGCATCAGCTTTTACTAAGAATATATAATAACACAAAGTCGTATTGGAAAGGGACTGCGCAGATGTCTCTGGTTTTCAATCTCTTAAGCAGCAATGCCCTCCTGTGGACTCCAGGCAGTATGATTTCTTCTGAATAATTACAAAGGTGTATGCATGAAAATTATTGGGTTTTCCTTCTTCCTAACACACCAATTAAAATGTCCCATGGAGGCATTTAATTTAATTGGCATTATTTGGCCAATGCTTCTGGTTTGAGAAACATATTTCCTTTAGGTAATGATACAGGTAGAGCTTTTATCTGAAAAAGCACCTAACTTTAGAAACTTCAGCTGCTGATTTTTTATTCTATAGGTTGCTATCAGAATTGAAAAAATGTCATGCTGCAACTGCCTTGTCAGAAAGTGAACAGCATGTATTTCTTTTGCATGATGCTTTCCTAAGAATTTTTATATCCATAGGATGGTATGATGCATTTACTGGTTTACAGCAAAAAGAAATCTAAAAATTCTGTGGGGAAGCTGCTGTGGCTGCTGGAGTGTTTCTGCTTTACACCTCACGCACAGTGAGACTCATCTTTAGTTCTGCACTCACTCTGTGGCAGCACCTGTGTCTCTCGTTGGCTCATGTAGCTTGAGGGAAAAGCACATTTCAGGAGCACAGAAAGGCACCTATTTCCTTGGAACGTGTAGCAAGTGATTTGCTGCTCAAC
>VYZR01046448.1:0-19938 GCA_013400675.1 Oxylabes madagascariensis
GTCAGTTTAGGTTTTTTTCTTTTAAAAACACCAAAAAGCCCCAGTCAAACCCTTTGTGCCAGGCATTGTTTATTCTTCCTTTCTGAGAAGCAAAGACCTACACAGAGGCTTTCTGACTTGGTTATGAACCTTGGCATTCTGAATTAAATATGACCTTTCTTGGTGCTTCCTAAGAGCAAAAAGAGAGTTAAAATCCCCAGTTCAGTTTAAGATTTTTAAAAGCATCCAAACTTGACCTAATTTTGAATCTTTGGAAGTCAAGGTGTGCCAAGTAGAAGGTGGCAGCTGCTCATACAGCACAGGGGGGATTCTAAATCAAAATACAACATTCAGCTGCCACAAGGAGAATTTGGGAAGGCAACAAGCTGCTTAAGGAATGGAGGAATTACAACTGACTACATTTATCCCAGTCGGTCAGGAAAGAGCTTTTGTGGCACAGCTGCCAGCCAATTCTCAGTTATGTTGCAATTAATACCAAAACAAAAGACATAGAGCAAGCATTTGATTTTCCAGGTGTTTTACTTTCAGAAGCCATAGATTTTATACAGAAAATGGGAGACATTCACAAAACATCAATCTCAGTCTCTCAAAAAGGTAATTATAATCAAGACCTAAATGAAGCACAGAGCTGTGGGGAAGGCACTTAGGATAATTTCTGGGTGAAACAGCCAGAGCATCAAGGTGGATCATTTTGAGAGAAGCATGGTCTCTGTTCCTGTAGCTAGAAGGCTGTTTGATTTGATGTTAAAGAAAATTAATTATTAAACAAAAGCTAATGGAATGTTTCCTGGCTTGAAAAATATGAAAAACAGTCAGGAATTAGCATTTGCCATGCCAAGACAGTATTTGAAAGGAAAAGATTTCTAATAGTAGAAGGTTCTTAACATTTCCATGTTTTCTTCTCTTTGAAGTCATTATCTATGTTTTTGAAAAATAACCTCTGTCAGCTGCAGCAGTGGTTTGAATACAGAGTTCCCAGGTGCCTTGATCACTTGTATGAGAGGAAGGGAATTTGATGAAGGAAATGGTCCCCATTTGGCCTGACATGTAACAGTCACTTTGTTTTGGCACTGTGTCTCGCAGCGGGTTCGGGCAGTGGCAAATCTTTGCTATTTTGGGGGTCCCTTGACCCTACAGTGTTCTCTGAGGGATAATGCTGGCTTACTAACAGCACAGACCTTTCTAGTGTGGACAGACAAAATCTATTTGCAATGACTTTAGAACGCCCCTCAAGTGATGAATTAGCAGCTAAGTGTCCCTGTATTTGTGACTCGGGAGTCACAAACCCACTGATGGTTTTGTCTCTCCCAAATCGCTGGCTGCAGGTGCGACAGCTGCAGGAGGATGCAGCGCGCCTCCAGGCTGCCTACGCTGGGGACAAGGCCGATGACATCCAGAAGAGGGAAAATGAGGTCCTAGAGGCATGGAAGGCACTCCTGGATGCCTGTGAGGGCCGCAGGGTGAGGCTGGTGGACACAGGAGACAAATTCCGCTTCTTCAGCATGGTTCGGGATCTCATGCTCTGGATGGAAGATGTTATCCGGCAGATAGAAGCCCAGGAAAAGCCAAGGTAATGAAAGGCCTCCCTTCTCCATCCAAAGATAGGGCTGCAGGTCACCTGAGGACCATCTGTGGGACTCGATATCACTGAGAGTGGCTTTCAGAGCCTGCTGCTGCAGCAACTTGCTCATGTGGGTGGCAGCTGGAATAACTGCCATGGAAAATTGTACCCAAAGAGACTTGGTCTCACACTGGGATTATTTGATCTCTGATTCAGGCCAGAATGGTGCTGTTCCTAGGGAGAGGCTTCCTGAACTACAAAGACAATCTAGGAATCAATTTTTTCCTCATTGAGTTGTGGGTCATTTTGCAAATGCAGCAGCTGTTAAACCCGAAATCTGTGTTTCTGGTCGTTTTAGGGATGTTTCATCTGTGGAACTCCTCATGAACAATCACCAGGGGATCAAAGCAGAAATTGATGCCCGAAATGACAGCTTCACTACGTGCATTGAGCTTGGCAAGTCTCTGCTGGCCAGGAAACACTACGCATCTGAGGAGGTACCGTATTCCCTGCGCACAGCCATGGGCTCCTGGGGGTTCTTTCCAAGGGAGAAACCTGCCCTGTGTCACCCACAGAATAATGGAATAATGACAAGTGTCACCTCAGGGACTAGTGCACTTATGTGCTGTTGGGAAATCAGGGTGTAACTTCTCTCTGGCATTTCATGGTGGGCAACAAAGGTGACATCAAGATTTAAAGTATCATTTTCAGCCCAGAAAATGCGAAGAAGCTGCTGCATTCCATTCTGCAGAGAATAGCTCAGGGATGGAAAGGTGTCTTCCTGGAGCAAGGGCAGAGGCAACTGTGAGACAGCCTGAACTTCCTGCAGTGGAAATGGAATGCTGTGGAGAGGCCTGCTAGGGGAATGAGCAGGAAAATGTTTGCTGTGTAGGGAGTATATTCAAGGAGTATTAAGAGAACCATATCCAACTGCTTAAAGCCTTGATTTATTTTCTGAGATGTCTAGGTCAGAGGGTAGAGGCTTAGCCGTTGGTTTTCCTGTCTCCCTTTGGGGAAGGGAGGATAACCAAACATTGTGAGGCACTTCCCTCTCAGGAAGGGGAGAGCTTCTGCAACAATCCTGAGCAGCACATTTTGTATTATTCACTGGAAAAGGGCAGAAGATTCCGTGCCTGATTGCACTATTTACATTTGTTTGCCCATTACACCCTTTTATCAAATACTCTGGATGCTGTAGCTTTTAACAGACACTGAATGCTTATGCAAATGTGATATTTAAATGGAAATGTCACATTTATTTATACTTGGAAGAGAAAAGCAGCTGTTGTTTGCAAGGTGAAATCACTTCCTGAGGAACTCGTGTCAGTGCAGGGTTGGGGGGAGCTGCTGCCTGGTGCTTGTGTAACAGCCCTGCTCTCTGCTCTCCATCCAGATCAAGGAAAAGCTCCTGCAGCTGACGGAAAAGAGAAAAGAAATGATTGACAAATGGGAAGACAGATGGGAGTGGCTGAGACTGAGTAAGGACACCCTTGGATTTCTTTTGTGCTGGGCCATATCTAACTTCCTTCATTGTGTCTTTCTGAGCATTGAAAAGACCTGCAGCTCCTCACTTTTTTGTTACAGTGCTTGGAAGTGTGTTTGTGCTGGAATAGCTGCAAGGTTCACACCTTTTGGTTGTTAAATAATGAAGAATTTGAAACCAAGAAACCTGCACCAAAGGTCTTGCTCTATATGATCAAATTCGGAGCTTGGTGCAGTAGCTCTACTGTATTTGCAGGTGTCACATCCCAATTTCTATGCTGAAATTAGTAGGTTACAGCAGATTAGAACCAAAAAACAACACTAAACTTGCAAAATGAAACTTGCATTTTTCCTTGAAGCAAAGCCAACAGGAGAAATGTCTGTCTTTTCAGTGACTGATTTCAATAAACTTAGCTGAGGGGAAACACCTAGCCAAGTGCATGTACTTTGTTCCCTGAGCTGGGTTTGAGTAAATCCTAAAGCTGCCTGATGACTCCATGATGCTCTTCTTTGTGACATTAATGGGACTGACACCTGTGCCTTCTCTGCTCAGTTTTGGAGGTGCACCAGTTCTCCAGAGATGCAAGCGTGGCTGAGGCCTGGCTGCTGGGACAGGAGCCCTACCTGTCCAGTCGTGAAATAGGGCAGAGCGTTGATGAGGTGGAAAAATTAATCAAGCGGCACGAAGCCTTTGAGAAATCTGCAGCTACCTGGGATGAGAGGTTTGCAGCACTGGAGAGACTGACCACAGTGAGTGTCTGAACCTCCCTGGCCATTCCTCTTGGCCCATGGCTTGGAATAACTCCCAGCATCACCAACCTGTTCTCCATTTGTTGGTTGTTGCTTGACCTCAGCCAACCATAAGGAGCCTGAAGTTTCATGTTTCCAGCTATACTAAAAACCCCTTTCTGATTAATTTGAACTCAACAATCTGCAGGGAAAAAGCTTAAATGATAAATGACTTCAAGAGTCAGCAGGAGCTGTCTCAGGCCTGGAAGTGATGAGCCTGAAGGAAGTTTCAGACCTGAACAGTTTGCTCCAGCCTTCTGCTGTACTGGTTGGCCAATTATTTTTGGTTAAAGATGACAGTGGTGGGAACGGGGCAGTGATAGTGATGTTTGTTATGTTGTGACTGCTCCAGTGCCAGGCTGTGTTGTCCCCTAGGAAGACACAATAAGCAAAAAAACCCCAAAGCCCAATTTGAACACAGCTGCAATGTCAGTCATAAATGCTTGGAGAGCATTTTACCATCTTTGGAGAGCAATTTGGCTTTAGACACTACAGTTGAAGTGGCCTGGGTTTTCACACATGCTGAGTGTCACAGCTGCAGACAAAAGGAACTGGAGTTTCTCAGCACCTTCACAAATCAGGCTGGTTTTATGGAGATGGGTAATTTCAGGGATTCAGACAGGCGACATCTTATTTCTGCGTTTGGCAAGCACACAAGAAGATGTTGTTTTGGGATATTTTAAAAACTTGGGCTGTTTTCTTGTTTGTCTGGGTTTTATTCTAATAGAATGAGTTGGAAAATAGACATGGCCAGTGGTGGGCTGCTGTCAGAGGGTCTGATGCTGATGCCCTCCCTGACAAATTCAGTGCCACAAATGCTTTTAAAGACTGTTGTCTTCCAGTTTTATCCCCATTCACTTTAATTTCAGTAATGTTTCAGAAAAATGTACGGAGTTGTCATTAGTTTCTAGAACAGCTCATGAAAAATGAGCAGTGTTTTTAAATTAAAAAATATTTCCTCTCCCAGCTGGAACTGCTGGAAGTGCGTCGGCAGCAAGAGGAGGAGGAGCGGAAGAGGCAGCCACCCACTCCGGAGCCCAAGGTTGCAGAGGATGGAGACTCCCAGCAGCAATGGTGAGCTGGACTCTGCACTTCCCTCAGGGAACCATTGGGCTGAAAATGTGCTGTAAAAGGAGACGAGGTTGTATGGATTTGTAACGTGACCCTTGTAGGAAGATTTGGTGGTTTATGGGGACAGGACCTCTCCCAAACCCCTGAATTCCCTGCTTAGTTCCCATTTTCCAGTTGTCACTGATGAGGCATCCCTAGCCCCAAAGTGGGAATGCTGCTTTTGTCCCCTGGGCCATCAGTTGCAGTTTCTGAACAACCTTGTCTTTTTTCTTTGATGAGCATCATTTACAGATTTTAAGCTGCATCCTTGGAACATTGACATTTATGAAATTGCGATAGGAGGTTTATTTGTAAGGTAACTGTCAGTAAAGTCTGGTTAAATCTCACTTCACGCTGGATTTATTCAGTTGGGCCTGAGGATTTTAGGAGCATGTTTGAATTTCTTAAATAATAATTCAGTAAGAAAAGCTCGTTTTGTTGAACAAGATGGGTGACTTCCAAGAACCTTATACAATTTCTTTTCTTTTTCCTCTCTCCAACAGGGATGGGACAAAAGGAGAACAGGTTTCCCAGAATGGTTTGCCCTCAGACCAGGAATCTCCACGGGTTAGTTACCGCTCCCAAACCTACCAAAACTACAAAAACTTTATTAGCAGACGGACAGCCAATGACCGCTCGTGGTCTGGACTGTGACCCACAGAATCACTTGCAGCAACAGAAACCTTTTTTCAGTATGGTTTACTGGTACTGGTTTAATCTTTTGGCTTCAGATTTCCCTGCTGCTTTTTTCCTCCTTCCCATCAGTTGACTTTTATTTAATTAGCAGCCCCTTGGACATATATTTGCTTCAGTTTAATCTCTGTTTATTTGAATCTCCCCACTGACACTCAGTTGCTTTAAGGTGACACATTTATTTCATGTTATTTACTGTGAGTTTTTCATGTCGCTAATAGTATTAAGATTTTCCAGCGAAAGCGTCCTTTATATGAGTAATTGAGATGTAATGAGATTACATCCTAATGAAGAAGAGCACTAGGACCTGACAGGTATGACGCATCGAGTTATACTAACAGGTCTCAGCACGGCAACTTTATTAAATCAGCTGCATTAGCAAGAGTTATGTACCAAGCCAAAGATAATCCACACGAGTGAGCTGGGCAGGAAGGGCTGGGAGGGGGAGAGTGTGACTGTGGAAAAATAAAAGCCTTAAGGTTAGTTTGTATTACATTCCATGCAGAATGGACTCATTGACTGCAGAGACAAATAAACATGAAATAAACCGTTCAAAACCAGTATCTAGATTTATCTAGGGGTTCAGTCCTCATGCAGAGTTGTGATCTTGCTGTTTTGGGGCCCCATTTGGCCTTGGTCCTGTCCAGTTGGCACTATAGCAATTTGATTTCTGGGTGCCAGAGAAGCAGGGGTATAAATGAGAGTAGGGTGTAGCCCCTTGAGGAGAGAATGTGATGCTTTCCTTTAAAAACTAAATAAAATACACTATCTAAGATCCCAGATCTTTATTTTACATAGGTGCAGGCTGAATGCTCCATGCCTTACTCACTCTTTCTTGACAGGGAGTGTCCCAGTGGAGTCAGGATGCATGCCAAGAATCCTCATGTGCAGCCATGACAATGCCAGTAAATGTCTCTGGAGTTAATGCAACACAGGAGCTGACTCTGGCTCCACTCCTCACTCCCCTCCTGCAGAGCCTCCTGGTTTCAGTTAATGCTTTGAGTGAAAGGGACACTTCTCTTTGTTGCTGAATTGGCTCTCTGGGGTCACATTCAGTGCAAGAAAGGCTCCTGGCAGGCTGGGATCTATGGATATCAGGGCTCTTACAGTGCTGCAGAGCAAACACAAGTCCCAGCCGAGGGCTCTGGCAGGAAATGCATTTCAGCACAAGTTTGGCTTTAAGATGCCCATCCTAGTTTAGGTCTGAGTCTGCATACAGACTCTGCCTATGCTCTGCAGTATACAGCAGTTCCACCTTTCTCCTTCTGGAAATAAAACCTTTCGGTTCTTCTTTAGCTTTCAGTCCTGAAGTGAGCTGTTGCACATTCTAAGGTTTATAAATTCTCTACAGTTGTCGCAGGGAATGTGAGGTGATCTTCAAGCACATCCCAGATAATAATCTTGTTGGTTAGCACAGTCTTATACATCACCTGTTTGCTTCTTTTGAAATTTTATTTTATTGTCATGCTACATAATGCATTTCTGTGTTCATCTTTGCCATCTGCACTTCAGTCTTCCATGAGAACTTCCAAACTCAGTGTTGAGTCCTGTGTTGCAATACCTTGGGTGTACACAGCTGCATCAGTGAGGCACAAGATGTGCTGCTGTTGGTCAGAATTTTGGCTTTTGACAACTGGCTGAGCAGTGCAGCTGGACTGTTCTGTGTGGGCTGAGCTTGTGAACCGAGAGTGGTGATTGAAAGGATGTGCTTCAGTAACTGTACTTTTGTCTTTCCACTTCATGATGCATGTTCTTGTTTTTTTTTTTCTTTTGTCAGGATAACAACATATAGCTTCTTAATGCTTTTTAAAATTCCGTATGAATTTATGGGGATGCTCTGGTGACTGCGCTGTGCCTTGAAAGTGTGCCAGTTCTCTGGGCAGGTAGCTTCAGACTCCACCATCTGCAGAGCTTTCACGTGTATTCTGGCAAAAAAGGAGTCTGTAGAAGGAATTTGTAGAGATAGACTTTTTTAATTTGTATTAATACACTTAGATAAAAAATCCACTTCTATGACAATGAAGAAAAAGTAAGTCCTTGATTAAGGTCATCATTTCAGGCGCTAGAAGAGCAGGATTTCACCCCTTTATTGCAGCCTGTGTGTCTGGCTAAAGGCATTAGGAAGGTCCTTTTGACAGAACAGCCTAGAGATTGGCATCTGTTTGCATCTGAACCAGGCAAATCATCTGGTTCTTCAGCTGTGGGGCAGAGCCTTGAGTCAATGAACTGAGCAGATGTTGCTTCAAGCCAAGCACTGCGAAATCCAAAGGGGCACCTCCGTCATTGTCACCACCTGTCTTGTTGCATGTCCCAGTCCTGCTTTAAAGATTTCCAGAGTAGCCTGTAGCCACTAAAGCACTTCCAACTAACCCCTCAGGGCCCACTCGGAGAACTGTATCATGTACATGAGACCTGTTGTGTTGTAACAGGAATTTGCTGTTGCTGTTTGTCCTCCGTGGCGTTGTCTCCGCATGCCCCACGCATGTTTCCATTAAAGTGTGCTCAGCTCCTGTTTTTTCTCCGTTTTCATGACACATCCTTCGCAGAGCTGTTCATGATTTATTTGCTTGTTTTCTGTTAATTGTAGATAACACGTGAAAGGAAATAAAACCTGAAAGAGCATCAGAAAAGCTTTTCATAGCCCTTTTACAACCGGTAGAATTTGACGTAGAAGGTGCAGGTCTGATGATGTAATTAAAATTGGCAGTTACTTTTCAAAGTCACAGGGTTGCAGCACTGAATTCCATATTATTTCCCATAAAATATGTTGAGCAGCTGTGCAGTGGCTGCTGGTTTGAAACTGGTCTGGTTTACCTCAGATTAGGGGTTCTAGGTACCACCAAATCACTCCTATTTTCACATCTGGCTGGTACTGCTCCAGCAAATGCGCTGCTTTCTGTGTCAGTGCAGGGGCCAGGTATTTCTGGGGAGTTTATAAGTTGTGGAGATGGGTTCATGTGGGCTGTGTGATTCCTCAGTGCTGGTCAGAGGTGTCAGGTCCCTCAGACAGGACTCCAGCCAGCAGCAAAGCAGAGTTTGAGGTTCAGGAGCTGTCACTGGACAGAAAAGTGTGCAAGGGGCTCTCCTTGTTCTTGAAGGGATCTGTTGGCCATGGGTTGTTGACGCGGGTGATGAATGGCGACTCAGGGGTTGTTCATTCCACTACCTGTGTTCTGGCAGTGTTTGGATAATCTTCAGCCTCATCTATTTACCCTCTCCCCTGCTTTAATGCAACATTTTTTTATACTTTGAGATTTGGGTACAAGTAGTGAGGGTTGATGGCTTAGATTGGTCCCAGTTGTGAAGGAGCAGTGTAAGGCTATGTGTCTTTAGGAACAGGGTAAACCAGATCTGACTGAAGTGCAATGTGAGCTGTGATTCTCTCCCTGTTTGAGGGTGTAGTGTCTGTACTCTGGAGGTTTAGGTTGTTAAAGGCAGTTAACCAATCCTTCCCATGTTCAGAGCAAGTTGACATTCAGATCTTTATAGACCAATGGTGAGGTACAAGGTGTGAGGCACAATAATGGATACTGGGCAGATATAAGAAGTTTTAGCAAATGGTGGCAAATTTGAGTTTGTTGCATAACAATTCGGCTGCTTTTGATTTGTCCAGGCCATGTGCAGAAGTGGGAATGTCTAATTATTGTGCCATTCACAAAAACCTGCTTGTCTGCATAAAACCAGTCCAGAATGTTTGTAATCTACTAGAGCATTAGCAGCACTGAGCTTTAGTAACTTGCTAATAATAATACTACACACTGGTTGTGTAACTCCTGAGCTGCTACCAATGGCTCTACACGTCAAAGTAATGGTACAAGAAAAAAAACCAAAACTGGGACCAAGCTGTATTTCAAAAGCTTATAGCCATTAGGATTCCAATTTAAATGATTTTTGGATGAATGGCTCCTGAAGACGTCGCCAGCTTGACCAGTGAGAGCTGCTGGAAACACGGCTGCTCTCTAGGCTATCGATCCCAGTGCGCCAGGCAACGCGACCAACAAAGCAAGTGATGGGCAAGGCCTTGGTTCTGTCTTTGTTTGGGGGTAAATAGCTGTGTGATGCTGTGTGACTGTGGTGGTTTTCAGTTCCTTTAACCAAAATCCAATCCACCTAATAACGCCAGCCTGAACCAGACCTCGATCAATTGACATGTGACCTCATTCCCCTTGTCTTTACGATCCAATATCCTAACTGGGATGGTGGAGATGCATGGTGTAATCTTTCTAATTTCTGCATGTTTTGATTTTGTTGTGTCACTAGGGGAACGGGGAAAGCGGGAAAGGAGCTTTTACAGAAACAAATCAATTGCACACATTTTTGTAAATGCTCCTGGGCGATTGTGACATCTTTCTCTGCTGACTCATAGTTAATACCTTTTGTGGACCTTTAATGCCCCAGTAATGCCATAAATGTACTTAAGGTGGCTGATGTGTATAACTTCTACTGTTCCTCTAGGTTTGCAGAAAGTGTGATTGTTACTGTTCCAAACATTTGAGTACTTAGCAACAGAATTGAATGCTCTCATTCTAGGAGTAACCATATATAAAAGAATTGACCAGCAGAGCAAAGCACAGTAAAATTCACACTGATGTTCAGCTGCTTTTATTCTCCCATCTCTCCACCTGTAAAATGGGTACTAATCCATTCCTACCTTCTAATTTCCTTGGCCTCCTGTGTCTCCATGGAGTGCGAGAAAGAACTTACTGGCCTGTGTCATTGTCCAGGCAAAGTTTATACACAGCCACGTTGTGCAGGGAGACAGATTAACTGCAGAATGCCTCAGTGCTGGGGGCTTCTGGCTAAACGTGTTCTCCACTGTTCCTAGGTGGCAGAAACTGCAGAAACCAACGAAATGGTCAATGGAGCTGCAGAACAGAGGACGAGTTCCAAAGAGTCCAGTCCTGTTCCTTCCCCGACGTCAGACCGCAAAGCCAAGAGCGGCGTTCAGGCCCAGACTGCTGCTACCCTCCCAGCCAAAACCCAGGAGATCCCCTCAGCCCAGATGGAGGGCTTCTTACACCGCAAGCACGAGTGGGAGACACACAGCAAGAAAGCCTCCAGCAGGTACAGTGCATGTGTAATACAGGCAGGGCAGCCTAGGGCTCTACCCAAAATGGCACACAACCATCTCCAGCCTTCTCGCAGCTCCCAGAGACCTCCCAGGCTCCTGTTGCTGCAGGGGTGGGGCTGCAGGGCTGAACACCGCACGTGGGGAACTGCAGTCTGAAGATATTTGGTACAAAAAGCAGCGTTAGCCACATTTGTCAGGTGGAAAACTGAGGCAGAGAGATACCACGACTTTCCCACTCCACATGATGGATTTGTGGCAGTAGTGGGATTTGATTCCAGATCTCTCAAGTTGTACGTTACTACAAGAAAAGAAAACCACGTAGGTGTGAGACTAGAAATGTTCATATTCTTCTGACATTTTCTATTTGCACATTACCACTTCCCACCTACTCTGTAATCTGTTCAGCATGAACAGAGAACAATTGGTGTGCCACAGTCAATTCCATTCCCAAGGAATGTCCTGCAGGTCTCAAACAGGCAGAACTTTGAGATTTGTCTGCACTGAAAAAGCAGACTGGGGTCCTTTGTGAACTGAGAGAGCTCTCAAAACCAGATTTATGATTTGGCCGAGAAGGGAAATGTTCACAGCAAATGCTGAGCTGCAGCAACATCTGTGGGATTTGGTAGGAGCCAAAGCACTTGGCAGAGCTGAGATCTCAAGTGAGTACAGCAGTACCAGGATATTTATGCCACTGGAGTTGTTCACACCAGACAACACCTTTGAGGCAGTGACAGCCACCATTACTAGTGTCTGGGTATACTTATTTCCAGTAATTGTTAATTTTCACAGTTCTATTAGAGAATGAGGTGGATGATGCCACTAAGAGTATTTTTGTCAATCAAGGATTTCACACACAGTCCATTCTATTCCATTCATAATTTTGCAGCACGGTGAGAATTCCTTCTACAACAGAGCACTGCCATTAAAAGGTCAATCATTTTCTGTCTCAAGAATGCAAAGTACCCAGTCTGCCAAACAGTCCTACCACTGAGGACAGGCTGATGTGCTGTCACAGTGAGCTCAGGGAATCTCGGTTCCCTTTGGCTTTTGTCTTGAAGCTGTGCTTCCGTGAAAGAATTCTCTGTCTGCAGTTCATGGGACAGCATAGGCTATATTCACATCCTCACACTGAACCAATCTCAGTTAACTTCCAGAAGTAATTATGTTTGGTTTCTCCAGTTCTGCAGGTGAGACCATCGGATTTATAACTGCTCTTGTTGTTTCCCATGTCTCAAAGGTCATGGCATAACGTGTACTGTGTCATAAACAACCAAGAGATGGGCTTCTACAAGGACTCGAAAGCTGCTGCTTCTGGCATCCCTTACCACAACGAGATCCCTGTCAGCTTGAAGGACGCAGTCTGTGAAGTAGCGGTCGATTACAAAAAGAAGAAGCATGTGTTCAAGCTCAGGTAAACCTGGGGCAGTGTTCTGCCCTTGGGGAAAGCCATGGTGGGTGAGTTCACTGGGAAACCCCGCCCAGGAACTGACCATGGATGTTAACTGCAGCGCCTGCTTTTCTGAGCAAGCTGTTCTCAACACTGCGTTGTGGTCTGTTCATCAGAGAGAGCAAGCACTAAACAGTGTAACAATAATCAGAGCATGTTCATTAGATGTGTGTGCCTGCAGTTAGGGGCCTGCATTTCACAGTGCTGGGTTTTTCAGCCACTGCCTCTGGAACTGATGGAGACCAGTGATCATGGTTTTGCTCTTTTCCAAATCAAGCCTCTTGTTTAATTTTTTCAGTATGAATTTAGGAGACTACTGAAGACATCTCACATTTGCAGGTCGGGAGCATATAGTTACAGACCATTTCATTCAAATATGTAAAAGACCTGTTGCTCAAAGGTTAAAAAAAAGGCTTTTCCTTGGGAAACCTTTTGGTTTACTGAACAATCTTCTAGCGCCAACAGTTAAAAATATTTATCATTATACAGCGGCAAGGTAATCCTGTCAAAGAAGACTTATTTTATGAACTGATTGGCTCATGTATTCCAAGACAGATGTTTTGGGTTTTTTTGGCAGAGCAGGGGTGGTGGTGGTGTAATTTTATATTGGTGCAGGAATCCTCTAAAGATCATAGAATCCCTATCTGGGGAAAATTCGCTTTATAGAAAATATATGTGGAAATATACAGCAAATATTTAGGGAAATGTACCTTTCTTGAAGACAGGCCTGCAGCAATGTGATTCATCCTTCAGACTATTTTAAACATCTCTGAATTGCTAATGGAAGTGTATGCTGTTCCAAATGCAAAGTTAGGCAGAAAAACCAACTACCCTTTTTTCCCAGTGCTCCATCACCTGCATCGGGGCCCTCGGTTACTTGCATGTAGATATTTCCTTTACTTTATTTTACTGTTTAATCTTTAATTTCATTTCATAAAGAGTTGTTAAAATGCTTGCTTTTTGTTGGGAAAGATGGGGAAGCCTGCAGCAGAGCTCCTGCTGCCCCTGCCTCCTGCTTGTTCTGGGGATATTCAGTTGGTTTTTCATTTCTATGTAGCATCTCATACATTGTTAAATGTATCCCAGTTAAACCACCTGAGTAAAATCAGTGCAAGAGTCAAACAGAAGGCAGACTCTGGCCTTCACTGTGAGGAGAGGCAGCTGCTCATCACTAATACTCAGAGTAGGACCTTGAGCTAGCACTACCATAGCTATGACAGCAGAGCAGCTGTAGAATTTTGCAGCATTTTCACAGGAGCCATGAAAATTCTGGGTGCTGTCTGTGACTTTTTTTCCTTTGGAAATATTGAGTAAACTTTGATAATGTGTTTTGCAACAGAGATATACTTGAAAGAGCAAATACTGAGCCAGCAGCCACATGGGAACACGAGCATCACCCTGAGCATGTCCAGAGCCCAGAGCTACCACATGTGTGGCTGCATCAGGGGTTGTTGGGGGCATTTGGCACGTGGGCACTGTCCCGTGCGGTGCTGTGTGCCTTGGGCTGCTCATGTGCTGGAGGTGAACACGCAGGAGTTGAACCAGTGTGACCACTACTAAGCTGCATTTGTGATGGTGTTTTCTTTCCAGATTGACCGATGGCAACGAATACCTCTTCCAAGCCAAAGATGATGTAAGTGTGTTTTTCTTACGATTTATTACTGTGCTGTCTGTGCTGTTGTACCATGGGCAGAAGCAGCTGCCAAGAGCTGGTGTGCACTCTGTGTCTGGGTGATGCGTAGGCCCAGAGCTGCTCAGGTACAGCCTCTGGGAGGTGTCTCTGGAGGTGCACAGCCAGAGGGGACGAGTTGGGGCTGTTTTTCCTTGCATTTCCACCAGCGTCCTTTCCCCCTTCACACTGTCGTGGGAGTCAGAGGGGTGTGCTGGTTGTAACAGTTTTGTACCTTTGGGGCTTCTTGAAGGAGGAGATGAACACGTGGATTCAGGCCATCACATCAGCTATCTCTTCGGACAAAATCGAAGTGTCCCCGACCACCCAGAGCACTCCAGCCTCCAGCCGTGCCCAGACCCTGCCTGCCAGTGTCACAATAACCAGCGAGTCCAGCCCTGGCAAGCGGGAGAAAGACAAAGAGAAAGACAAAGAGAAAAGATTCAGCCTTTTTGGTAAAAAGAAGTGAATTCCATCTCCACACACTGCACTTCTCTGACCGTTCCAGTGGAATTCCAGCATGCGAGCTCAGAACCAATACGTTACTCTCTGTGCCTCATGTTCCTCAATGTGATTGACATTTTTTTATTTATAGAGCGTTTTAAAATAAAAAAGCCAACAAAAAAAAAAAAAGAATCTAAAGTTACAAATGTATGAGGTGCATTGGGCAGCTTCTGTAGGAGAGGGAGGACCAGGTTTTGGGGGTTTGTTTTTGTTGTTTTGGGGTTTGTTTTTTTTTTTTGTTCTGGTTTTTTTTTTTTTTTTTTTTTTTAAATGAAGTTAATGTAGATTAGATCTTAATATTTAAACTGTTCCTCAATTTTGTGAGGCTGTCTTGGAAAATAACCCATTCCTAGTGCTATTGGTATGCAAGGCAGCGGTGCTTTCAAATCTACTGTGCACATAAGAAACCAATGTACAAATTCTCAAAGGCATTCACTTCCAGTTAAGGTTGTTATGAGTCCTGACTAGTAGAGCCTTCCCTTGCGATTCTAACAGGAATTAAAGTGGTAGTGTGTTCTCTTTGCTGTAACAGAGTGCAGGTATGCATTGACTCACAGCCCAACGTTGGTTTAACACCACCCGAAGCGTCCCCGCATCGAGTACGACAGATAAGAATGTTGGTGTTCAAGACGGATTAACAGGCTGGTACAGTTCTAAATAAGCTGTAATTTCAAATTTTTTTTTTTTTTCCGAAATACATTATATTGTATGTTTCAGATAATTCTAGTACAAAGTATAATAAGACTAGATGTATAATAAACCCTTTAAAATCATCAATAAGTGTAAAAGTGGAACTGAAGCATTTACTGGAAAAGTAATGTTACTCAAATGGTTACTTGCTTGTCAGCTGCAGCACTGTGTGTTATAATTTTGCTACATTACCTTGCTCTTTGATACATAGTGTGCATTTCTGTCACTGTAACTATTGTAATGAAAAATTTTCATCTTACTGCACAATCAAAAATTACATTTAATAGGAATGAACTTTCAATGACTGGGCCTGTAGTCAAGAGTAGTACTGGAACTGGCTTTCAGTTGTATTGAACTGTACCTCTAGACTTTTACCCTATCTGTTAAATATATGCGATGTCATTAAATGCTTTTAAAACTAAATATGCTGGGTAAGTTTCTTATTTCATTTCTGACAATGTTAAATCATAATTTTGAAAGATGATCAAAAATAAAGTTATTTTAAAATGTCATCTCTCCTGTGCACTGAAACTGATGTCTTCAAATGTAATTCCATTCTTTTGTGCGAAAGTTCATTCTGAAATAGTTCTCTTCCCACTTTTCTTTCCCTTCACTTCCCACCTGCCCTCCCTTTTACCCTGCCTCCCAAATTAAGTGCCAAAAATAAAAAGAAAAGGAATTAAATGAATATTTTGAAAAATATTCTGATACAGATGCTTCTTGTGGGAAGTGAAACCAGCAGAGTGGATGGGAGTAAGCACATCAGAGACTGGGGCAATGGAGTTCCCTGAACATTTACCCAATGGAGGTAAAGCTCCATGTTGCAGTTGGCAGCAAAAGGACATCATTTTGAGTAAGCACCGGTCTCCAACTTTCTACCCACCTTTTGCTGAAGTGCTTATGTCCTTTCCTTGCTTTGGATGCCACCTAGGGAACCATCTAAGAGGAATAGCTCTAAGAAGCTCCAATATGTTTTAAAGTCAATGAAATGTAAGGAACCTGGGTTTTAATGTATTGTGATTGTTAAAATCCACTCAGATATTAATTTTGGTAGAAAGCAGATAAACTGCAAACTCACGTGTTTCCAAGTGACAGTCCTGAACGTGTGACCAATACACTGTCTTAAATTATTTTCATGGGGTGTACAGTGTTCTCTGGGTTTTTCATGTTTTCCAAAGTTTTTGGTTATTAAACAATGGAGTATTCATGCACACAAGTTTTTACTCTGTAATGTTATATTGTTCAGTCTAATTATCAGTGAAATGTAAAATTTAATACATTAGAAAAAGCTGAAATTTGGCCTTATTAGAGACTGTGAAACAATTTTCTGAGTTGATTAATGTGCACAGAGATGTTGATGCCTTACATATGTGTCACTTCAACTGAGCTGGTACAATGAGCAGTCAGGCAGATGGATCTCGACAGCATGTGGTGTGTGGTGCTGTAGCGATTTGGATGAACATTGCCTTTAGAGTTGTTTTCTTGTTTGTCTCGCTCCTTACTGGAAGTTGTTCCCAAGAATGACTTGAATAAAAATCCTGTCTTCTTAGGGACGTTTAATTGGAAGTTGCTTAGGAGCAGGAGCGAATCTCATTAAGCCTTGGAGCCTCAGGAAGCAGTTCCCTGCAGGGAGAGGTCAGGAGGAGCCTCCCTGGCCAGAGCCAAGTCAGAGAAGTGAGGTCAGTGCACACATCCATGTGCCAGGGCAGAAGGGAGAGGGGTGCGGGAATCTCTTGGGTCATGTGAAGGGAGGGACTGCTGCTGGAAAATACCAGGGAAACGGGAAACTGCAAAGGTGGGCGATGGAAATGGAGCTGAAACTGGAGCAGGCTGTCACTGCCAGCGGTGTCACCTGCCCAGAGGTGGCTGTGATGCTTTCTGAATTGCACCAGTGAACGTGGCTGCGCCGCTAACAGATCAATGTTCTGTTCCTCCTGGAGCCGCACTGAAGGGTGAGGATTTCAAGCACAGTGCAACACATTACTGCAGCTGTTTTGTACCTAAGTTGTGATAATTCCTCTGGAGATACATTGCAAAAGTAATACAGAACCTGAACCTTAAAATTTTCAATTAAGGCAAACCGCTTTCCAGCTGTGTTGCTTGTCATTGGTAAGAAGAGGAATTGTCCTGTAGTCAGGTCAGTCTCCTTTTTTCCATCTTGGAGGGACCCTCACATCTCATTCTAAGCTGAGGGAAGGTGTCAGAGGGTCCTTCCCATATCCAGGCAAATTGAGTACAATGTGGGGAAAAATCCCAGAACTCCTTAGCCATCAGAATTTAGTATGTGTTGGTGGGAGGGTTTTCTTTTAGATTGCTGCCAATAATCTGTTAATACATCTGTTTTGCACAGGGAATATGTTTTGTGCAGGGCTGTAGTTTGTATGAGGATGATTAATGGTAATGGTAAAGGAAAAGAAAGGAATTATTAATCTCTGTCCTGGTGAAATATTGGTTTAGATGTTTTTTCCCTTCTCGTGATCTCCTTTCTTATGGTTGAGTTCTCAGACTTTAAATGGGTATGGACTTTCAGAATCTAACTTTGCAATAAATAACTTGCAGGTATGAGAGTTTTGCTACTTTTGATGTCTGGGTTTTTTGTTTGTTTGTGGGGTTTTTTTGTTTGGTTGGTTTGTGGTTTTTTGTGGGTTTTTCTTCGGTTGTTTGTTTGGTTTTTTGTTGTGTTGTTGGTTTTTTTTCCCCCCCATCTTTGCTAATCACAGGTGGCTGAAGAAATACAGAAACTTAAATCCCAATGAGTTGGAACAAACATTAGTCCTTTTCACTTAAAAAACATAATCAGAAAATCAGGCTGGGCTAAATCCCCGATTAACGTTAAGAATGAAATTACTGGAAGAAGCGGACGCTTCAGTCTTGTCCGGGGACTGCCCAGCGGAGGCCACCCCCTCGGCAGGTGGCTGTGGCGTGTCCGGAGAGGCTGGGACAGGCGCCGTGCCACGGCGTGCGGGGGGATGCGGGGCTGGGTGTGCCTCGCTGCCGGCCCCGGGCGCCGCGGAGCCTCCGAGCCGCACGTGGGCGCATCCGCAGTGTGTCATAATGCAGCACAGCCCGAGCGGCCGGGCCGGGCTGCCGGGGCCTCGCCAGGACACGCGGCCGGGGACGTCCAACGGGCTGCTTGCCATTCGAACACCCGATCGAATGAAAGGAAAGCTTTTTGTGCCTGCCGGATCCTCCCCTGCTCAGCACCACCCCCCAGCTGATCGGCCCGGTGGTGGTGAGCACAGCTACAGTGCGGTGTGAATACGTATTTTTCTGTGGGTGAAATATCATTTATTTTATATTCCAAATTATGGAATGTCACACAATACCGTTTCTTTTCTAGATGAGGCGCTGGGGTGGCTCACTACGCTGTAACGGCAACAATTATCTGGGCCTAACACGAATTTTGTTGTAAGTCTGTTGATGCTACTGCTGTTCTTCTCCCACACCCAGCTGAGCCAACACCGTCCCTTGCTCACCGAGTGCCGGCATTGTCCATGAGAGGTCACTGCATCCAGGGAGATGCGGGACCGCACACCGAGGATTTTTGGTGCGCTCGAGAGAATGAAGAGCTCGGATCAAAGTTCTCTTCACTCAGAAAGTCAGGTTTCTAAGGAGTTATGTAAACTCGTGGCAAGATTTAGACAAGAGTCTCAGCTGAATCATCGTAGGAAGGAAGTTGAGTCAAGTATGGCAGCCAGGATACGGGAAGGTGAGGAACTCCACCATCCTTGCTGGGAAAAAAGAGGTTCTGTGGGAAGATAAAGCTTTCTGCAGTCATTTTAAATTGGTCACTGAGGTTCCATGAAGAGATGGCAGAAAGGCAGCCCTGCAGGCTGGATGAAGGCAGGCGGTATCCTGTGAGAGAGGGGGTCTGGGAGATCTCAGGCCGCTGTGTCAGAGTGTGGAGGTGTGATGGGTAGGTTTGATGCATCTGCTGTTCCAGGCTGCCCTGCACAGCTCTGGGACAGCAGCAGAACCAATCTGTCGTGGTTGGTCAGGACTTTCCCTCCAGGCTGGTTCTGGGAAGAGCCCGGTCTGCCAGGTCTCTCCAAAATGGTGTGAGGATGGAAAAGGCTCCGTTTTTTCTCTTCTCCTTTTTTTCCCCCAATGCTGTTTCTGGCCAGATCCAAGCATTTCATTAATGCAAATCAGTGTTTCTGCCCACAAGGAATAGGAGCTTAGAGCCAATTCCCCCGTTATGATTTTGTAGTTAAATTGTAAAATCACCGAAAGGCATCAGTCAGGATTGGATTAATGTAATGCCAGGCCACAAATAAACAGAACTAAATTACAGCTCCTTCTTCTGATCCCTCCCCTGAGTTCTGAGGGATTTTATATAATTGGAAAAAGCATTTGCAGCTCAAATAAGAGGTGTCAATTTTGAAATACCAATTAATATGCCATCTCTGTGCATCTGCTGTACATTCACCCATAAAAATATTAGTTATAAAGGCTATTTTGTGGAGCAGAGATCTAGGACATAACACAGATGTTTCTGGGGGAGAAAACCTCACTGTTCATTGTTAATCACAGCTGTTGGATATGTTCAGAGTGGGCAGAATGTATCACAGAGGATTGGAGTTCATTTGAGACGTGGTGCTTTCTGGCATCTTCTATACAATGCTTGCTTTAAAGAAGCAAACCAAACAAAAAGAAAAACAAACAAACAAACAAACAAAATGCCAAAAAACCCCACCCACCACTGAAAAACCAACACCAAAGCCCTCAAAAAACCCAACAGCAGCAGCAACAGTAGCAGCAAACAGTCCCTTTGGCAGAGTTGTGACTGTCACTCGGGTACTACTCATCCAAGATGCTACATTACTTGATTTTTACATTTCATACTAAAAAAAAAAAAAAAAAAAAAAAAAAAAAAAAAAAAAAAAAAAAAAAAAAAAAAAAAAAAAAAAAAAGTGGGTACG
>VYZR01046448.1:20100-35435 GCA_013400675.1 Oxylabes madagascariensis
TTGGAAGTATATTCAGACTACTCTTTTTTTTTAAACAGAAATGCCCTTTTTAAACCTAGGTTCACACTTTGTCTTGGCTTGTGTTGCTCCTTCCATTCTCTTTGTGATGGTGAGGGCTCCAGAACCTGGAATTAACATCCAAAAAACAGCCCATGAAAGTATCCAGGATATTTACATTGTGCTGACAGTGAACAGCAGGCTGCAGCATTGAGGAACATTCTCATGAGCAACATGACAGCTCCTAATAGGAAAGTAATAATGCCTCCTTTTTTGAATTTGAAAAAAAATTACACAGGTTGCCTCATGCTTAAATTAATTGAATTAATTCAATCACCACCAAAAATTTACTAAAATCTTCAGAGTACAGATTATAGAAAAATGAATGAAACTAAACTTGTGTTGCTCCATGTTTAAAGTTTTTCTTTGAGGTTTTTGTGGGGTGTTCATTCGTGACTAGTGTACTTAACAGCTAAAATAATGATAATAATTTATATTTTTTTTTCCAAAATGCAGGATATAAATTTCCCTAAAGGATTAAATATAAAGTTCAGCTTGACTGCTGTCTCTCCCAGAGAAGTGACAGCCACAGCAGCAGAGGCTTGAGACTAGTTTTTCATTTGTCCTGGTTGGATAGGTGAAGAGCCTATCTGTCATATTGATTAATTTTATTCTGTAAATTAGATAATTAACAACAACAACAACAAAATCCATAAAAACAAAGTGATCACATGGAAGTTATTCCATTGAAGAGTACCAGGGTGGGAAAGGATCAAGCATTCGTGAGGGGTAGTGGAGGGGCAGGTATCAGTCTCTTCACGTCCGTGACCAGGACAGACCTGAGGGAATGGCCGGAACTGTGTCAGAGTGTTGGGTTGGATGTGAGGAAAAGGTTCTTCCCTCAGAAGGTGTCCCAGGCTCCCCCAGGGAATGGGCACGGCCAGAGCTGCAGGAGCGCTCGGACAGAGCTCTCAGGGACAGGGTGGGATTGTGGGGGTGTCCTGTGCAGAACCAGGAGCTGGACTGGATTGTTCTTGCGGATCCCTTCCAACTCAGCATATTCCACGATTCCATGATAAAAACAAGGTGCTCTGGGGAGCGGCTGCTGGGAAAGGAGTTTAAAAATGTGAGTGCGAATTCGGAGACTTTTTAAAAAAGATTATTGCGCACGAGGAAAGCAGAAGGATGGTGTTTTTCGCCTAAATCCGCGTGTCCTTTGCGGGGTGGGGCCGGGCTGTGTCGCCGGGCGCTCCGCGGTCCCCTCAGGGCCGGGCCCCCTCGGGAGGAAGGGCGGGAGGCGGGCAGGCGGCTCCGCCTCAGGGCCGTGAGGGCTCCAGTACAATACAATTTGATCCGCTCCGGCCGGCCCCTCGCCCGCCTGGGGCCGGCGCTCCTGCCGGAGGCAGCCCCCGAGGCTCTGCGGCTCGCGTCCCCCGCCAGGGCGGGTGTCCCGCCGCCGTGTCCTGGAGTGCTGCCGGCGCTCTTCAGCTCGGTCGGTGTGAGGCGCGTTGTGTGGGGAAAAGGTACAGGGGTCGTCAGCCTTGGANAGCCCCCCAGACCACCCAGAGTGGCCACAGCACCCATCCAAGAACAGCTCCCCCATCCAAGGAGAACTCCCCCATCCAAGCAGAGTTCCTCTCATCCAAACAGAGCTCCCCCGATCCAGGCAAAGCTCCCTCATCCAAGCAGAGCTCCCCCATCCGAGGAGAGCTCCCCGCATGGAACGAGAGCTCCCCATCCAAGCAGAGCTCCCCCGTCCAGGCAGTCCCTTTGCATTTTAAACACACGTGCGCGCTGCGGTTCCAGCGTGCACGGCTTTTGCGTTTTCTTCTCTTCCAGCTCTAGCCCCGAGGGTAGATATGTTAGAAAGGAGAGCGCCCAGGAAGCTTTGTGCAGGAAGCCAAGAAGGTGCAACACGGCAGACGCAGCGGGGAGACTTTGGCAGGTGGTGCTGGTGACGCACAGAAGTTACTTTGCCTTCGGAAAGAAAAAAAGCCGGGTCTGATGCTTATGTAGGTGTGTTTTTGTGCCCCCGAGAAGTTGCCCGGGTCGCGCGGCGGCGACGGCTCGTCCTGGGCAGCGGCGGCAGCAGACGATGGTGGCGGCGCGGCGGTAGCGCGGCGGCGGCGGCGGCGGCATCCCGGATCCGCGGATGTGCTGCCCATCCCCATCCCCATCCCCATCCCTGCGCGGAAGGGACACCTGAGGCTTCGGCAGGCGGGCGGGGATCGCCGCCGCTCGGAAGGGGAGAGCGCGGCGGGGGAAGGCGGGCCGGCGCTCGGCTGTGTGTGCCGGTGGGCAGGGGGCTGGTTATCATGGCGGATCGGACGGCTCCGCGCTGCCAGCTCCGGCTGGAGTGGGTGTACGGCTACCGGGGCCACCAGTGCCGCAACAACCTGTACTACACGGCAGGGAAAGAGGTGGTGTACTTCGTGGCCGGAGTCGGCGTGGTTTACAACACCAGAGAGCACAGCCAGAAATTCTTCCTCGGGCACAACGATGATATTATCAGGTAAGGGGGCTGACTTCTCTGGTGGTGGGGTGGGGTGGGGTTTAAAGGGAAGGGAGGAGAATGTAGTGCTGGCAGAATACCCCCTCCTCGCCTCTTACAGCGCGGCTTGTACCTGCCTTTTTAGAGCAGCTCAGATTTTTTAGCAGCAGCCTCTGCGAGAGCTGGATCTCTAGATACTGTTGATTATCATTATTTTGTAGCAAAGCTTGAAAATGTTGCAATAACAAGGGAGGGAAGGTTAAGTTTTTCTATTGCACTGCACCAAAAGCAAAGCACTTCATCTCGGCGCAGGAAGGATCTCAGTGCAACAGTGCTAAAAAATCGTGGTTCCAGTACCTTGATGTTTCCAGAGCTGGGATCCCAGCTCATCAATTCTGACCTCGTACAGAAGGCAGGTGTAGCTCTCCTCGCCTCAGCAATTCCCAGCGCGAGAACGCCGTAAAACTGACACGTAGCTCAAATTAATCCGGTTTTAATACCATCCAGAAAATGTAAATCAAAATCAAGTTCAGCTGTTTGCACTCCAGGCAAAAAAAATCCCAAGTGTGCAAGTGCAAGATGGCTACAGAAGGACAGGTCTTGCTCCTCATCTGTCCAGTTCATTGTTTCTTTCTCTCAAATGCTGCCTGAGAAGTAGATTTAATTGATGTTTTTGTCCCACAGAAATGCTGATTTTTTACTGCACCTCACAAAATAAAAATGCTGTTACAGTGTTCAAAAAAATCTGTCCAAAATACAGAAATTTACATCAGTAAAATGGAAAATTAATGTAGCTACTACTTGATGAGAGAAATCTGAGCCTAGAATATCCTCATGAAGGATGTTGCCTGGTGATGCCACTCCTCTGAGCATAGCTATCTGCTGCCGTCCCTGTTCACCCAATTCAGCATGAATGAAGCGTTTCCTGGATGATGTGAAACCAGAACAGTCCCAGGTGACTCATGGTGTGGGAGTGCTGTGGAAGCATCTGCCGAAGCCAGAGTTTTGACACTCTATAGCCAAACCACACAATTGTCATGTAATCCTTGTTTGCAGAAAGCCATCCAGTTTTCCCAGGAAGAGCTTTTGGCTGCTATGTATCCTCATAGTATCCTTCTCCCCTTCCCTGGGATGTGTTAAAGTAGCAGCATTTCATCAAGTACACTGTGCCACAAGGCACAGTGGCACATACACCAGTGCCTCCACAATTAAATGCTGCTGCTTTAACACAAATAAACATGCGCACCAAAGTTTATTTTGGTTCCAAAGGTATTATCAGCTCCAAAAGGCTGTTGAAAATAGATGCTGGGCTGCTCAGAGAATTTAGAGGCATCTGCAGGATCATGAAATTAAAAGTTTTGCTTATTGTATGAACATCAAATTTGATACTCTTTGGAACAGGAAGTGTAATCCACGTAGAGAGTTGTGTACTTCTGTGCTTATGTTTGAATTGTTATTGTAATACCTGACAGCACCTCTCTCCCCAAACCAAATGTATTGTAGAGCTTCTGTACCCTTTACTTTAAGACCTGTCACATTAGGAGTCTGCTTTTGGCAGTGTCATGTTTAAAGGTACAACTGGGACAGAAAGAATGAATGCCTCTTATTTGTACTTTGACACTTCTTCTGCCTATTGTGCTCTTTAAAGGAAACTAGGACCATGTGTTCAAAGCGGTTGTGTCTTGAGGGACCTGCTGAATGCCAAATTCATGCTTTGGAAAGATGGGTTTTGTTTCTGATCTGCAACACCATCAGAATTCTGGTGGGAAACTGTAGTTTCCACAGCAGATGAAACATTTGGGTCCAGAAGGCAGGAGCAGAAGCCAAGCAACAGTTCATATCAGCTCTTAGCGGCCAAGAACTGCCGCTGTCGCCGTGTGGGGTACAAGGAAGGACTTTCCAGAAGGCTGCTGGAATATTCTGTTGTTGGCGCCATGGCATGGGTGGTTGCCTCCTTTGCCACTGGTGCACTGTGCAGTCCCTACTGACGTAATATCCCATCACTGTAAGTACTTTGAAGTAGACGATGCCTTGTGTGGTCATTGCTGATATGACTAATAAATGCGGGAATTTAAATTCGCACTTTTTAAGCTTCGCAGCTATCATCCATTTGAGATGAATGGGATGAATGTACTTAGCTAATTTTTCTGAGTTTGTTGGGATTTACTTCCTTGGGACTAGTTTCTACACAGCAGGGCGTGCATTTGCACTCCACCAGGTTGTAATTTCTAAAGAGGTTTGAAACACTGTTTAAAAAAGAAAATTTGGATTTGGGAAAATACTGTGAATCACTGAGACTGGGAGACCTTCAAGCGGGAAGATCTTCTGCTTCTGAAGACTGCTGTTACCTCCTTCCGTGAATTTTTTTGTGGTTTTGTGAATGCTGTTTTGTTGAAAAAAAAGATGATAAACCCATGATTCTCAGAAGTAATATCGTGTGTTACCTTGAAGTGTTTATTGAAGTCAGGAAAGGGGATATTTGTCCTTGGTGAAAAGGGCAGGTGTGTATGTTTAATATGTTCTGCAAGATTAATAGTTCTGTCTCTTGTTTTGCATCAAAATAATGCAGCTGGACATAATTTAGTTTGGGCTAAAGCAGACCAGAATGCATTGGATTAAATTATATTGTATTGGAGAAATGCCATTTTTTCCAAGATTCACATTTGAAAGGCGAGTTCTGCCTGTACAAGAACTGAATGTTCTGCACTCTGCTAATAAGGTCGATGTTCTGAGCAGGAGCAAGGGAGCTCGGAATTGTCCTGTTTTCTGTGTGAAGCCACCACCAGGTGCTGTGCTTCCAGTGCTTCCTCCTTTAACTTCAGGAGGAGATGAGGTCCTAAACCACCGATTTAACCTTTAAGTGTGCCCTGCTTTGCAGAGGAGTTGGTGAGTAACCTCCAGAGCATTAGCTTTGACAGTAATTGAAAACTTTCAAAAGAACAGATTTTCTTACTTTTATATTGTGTATTACTTGTAGAACGGTGATCAGTTAGATCAATTCTTGTTTTTCTCTCAATTAAGTGTTGAATGGAGACAGTCCTTTCCTATAATTTTTCAGCAATTTGTCCATGCAAAAGCCACAGCAAACAGAAAAAAAATTATATAATCAGTTCAGATACTTCTCACTATCACTTAAAATACAACTGATTTTATCTATTTCTGCAGAAGTCATTTGTTAACAGAGACTCCTAACCCTGAGAAATTTTTCCTCTGGTGTAGTGACGAAGTTATTTCTCCCTGTTTTTGAGTTCCAAGAATTTCTGCAGTATTGCACAGTTCTCCTGAACATGTTATATTGTTATACACCCTGGTTTCTTGTGGAATCTGATATTTTGTATGTTATGCACTCACAAAAGAAGTTTTTCATTCCGACTGCCTCCGTGCCAGTCTCTCGTGAGGCAGCAAGCCTGCCTCCTCTCCCAAGTCGCTGTACTACCTGCAAAGCCCTCCTGTTATCCATGGATTCCAGAGCTGTTGTTTATGTAAGGCTGCTCACAGTGTACCAGCAGTGTTGGATTTATCAGAATATTGCTCTGAGTGCACTGGGGGGGTGCCACTGTGCTGACAGATTGAGATTAAAACCGCGGTCCTGCCAGTGGGGATGGGATTTACTGGGCTGCAGGAGCCACTGGAGGCCTTGGTTTGTTCTCCACAAGGGTCATTTCAGGAGATAGGATATGTGTCAGGACATGGTTTTCTTGTCTTGCTGCTGAGGGGAAAATAGGAGTAATATGCTTCAAGCAATGTTGTGTATTGCTGACCACAGTAAATATAATTTTGGAATTAGTAAATTGATGGCAGAGCTATGCAAGTCAAAACCTCAGAGACAGAAGATCTAAATTGTACTTTAATATTTTTATTTAAAATTATGTGTTATAATAATTCTGTTTATAGGGTTATGCTTATTTGAAGGGATCTAAAATACTTCAAATTTCTGCTCAGTTGCCACCATTTGGATGATGACAGCAGTTGTTGGTTGTAGAGTGGTGTCAGGTGACTGTGGTTATTGTTTATCATCAGTACATGGGAGCTGCAGGTTGGGCTAACCCTGGACTTCAGTGACCTGAGGTGACCCCACAGGTCTGCTGAGATTTGGTGACCTAAATGAGAGCACAGGAGAGATTTTCAACAACAGAAATTCCAGCCCTGTTTCTTATGTGGATGCTACACCAGTGCCTCCACCAAGCCATCCAAACTTGACAGACGTGGCACACCTGGGGTGAAGCAGGGTTTTGGGAACTGTTTTGCGGCAGCAAGTTGTTAAATGAGTTTCATATTAAAGAAATTAATTCCCTATAAAAACTCCTCTAATCAGCTTGTTGCTTTCTTTGCTTTCAATGCTGGAAAACCTGGGGAAAATGCTATTTATTCCATGAAGTTCCAGTGGCCTCTTTTGCCTCTACTTGAGTGCTGTGCTGCGCTTAGATTTGAAGCTTTTATCGGGGCATGAGCTGCTATAAATTGGTTTCTTAAATTCTGTATTAATACATCAGATGTGTTGGAATATACAGTTACAGTATCATACTGAAAGTGATTTAGAAATACTTAGATCAGTTAAAAGTGGAGAGAAACTCAGCAGGCATTTGTCACTATATGTTGATGAGAATGGTCATAATTTAACCACAGCCTTTAACCAGAATAGTCTAAACCTAATTTTTAAATACATTTTTTTTACATTTCCTATGTGTTAAGTCTCTGCAATTTTTTTACTTGTTTTATTTCAACTTGATTTCAGGTGGCCAGGAGTCATGATGGTCAGGTAGTTGGGTGTAATCACTCTTTACCAGGATGAAAACTCACAGAAAATGTTTTCATAACTTAATTTCAAATTAAAAAAACCCAAAAAAACCCAAAATGAAATAAAACTACAGCTCAAAGTATCGGAATGTTTCTGTGTGAAAGTAGGAGGAGATTTGCGGTCCGTATAAAGGTCTTCTGCTGACTTGCCAACTGCTCAGGTTTTTGGGAACCTTAGTAAAGAGCAAAAATGCCTCCTGCCTCCTTTTCTTCCCACCTAAAGACTGTTCTTTGGAACATCAGCTTGTTTTTCATGAGGTGCATTTCATCCCCAGGAACATTTAGTTGTCTGCACTGGCTGTCCAAGAGACACGTTGAATTTAAATTCCCCTTTAGAGGTGGTATTTATAAAGGCCTGGGAACAGACCTCTAAAGCTTTAGGGAGGCCTGATCTTTAGGCCGAGTGTATGTTTAGCCAAGCTTCTTTAGGCATTCCAGCAGCACAATGAACCTTGGTGTGCTTAACTTGATTGCTGGGACTTCTGCACGTGCTGGCGGTGAAGTCTGTTCTTTCTTCTGTGACAGATGGAGGGAAATGCACTAAAATGATGGCAATTAGAACATGAAATAAAGGCTACTCTCTGAGTGATACAGCAACCCTGTAATTTTGGCTGCCTAACATTCCTTGTTCCAAAAGATTTTACTGGGTTTTTTTATAGGGAATTTTGAGTGCCTCCATTATTTTAGCAGACTTGAATGTTCAAGGCATAACCCTACATGAAAATTGCTGACTGGCACTGCAGTATATATGTAGTCATACTGATATTGATGCCTCCACATGAAAAATGGGAATCTATTCATGCCAAACATCTGCTTCCTCGTCCTCAAAAGCTGTCTTCCATATGCGATGATAAATATTGCAAGCATCATTTACTGTGGTAGTAACCTACTACTTGCAAATATTAATTGCAAAATAACAGTTTTGGGCAAGATGAGCCGTACTTTTGAAGAAGAATTTTCTGTTGTTTGTGGGGTTTTTTTTGTTTTGTTGTTTTTTTGGGTTTTTTTTCCTCTTTTTTTTTTTTTTTTCAAAAGATGTTGTTTTTTTTAAAAATTAACTGTAGTAAAAAAGAATAAAATACACCCTCAGTTTTTTACAGATCTACCTGCAGTTAAGGCTGGAGCCTTTTTGCTTTCACCATGACTAGGCAGACCATGCCTCCTTCTCTGTATCCTAAGAGCTCTTTAACTGGAAGTTAGTCACAGTCAGCTGCTGTCTGACCAGAAAAAGTGTCAAATGTAAATCTCTTTAACTTTTCCTTTCATCTCTCTAGTGTTTGAGCACTATTTGTAAGGTACTTCAAGGGCCTTTTGGCTTCTCCCAATGCTGGAATCTATGATTAGGTAAAAGTTAAGTCTTCTCTGGGGCTTCTCTCTGGCAGCAGATCAGAGATGACGTCACTGGGACCTGCTCTCTGGCCCTGGTCACACCGGTGCTGAACATGTACAAGTGTGGCTGCACTTAAATGAGATTTTAGCAGTAACTCTACAGCAGGTTCCTGATCCCTCTAGGATTTTGAGTGGTTTTCATCTGTTCGGAAATTATTTATTAAAAAAAAAAATGAAATGCTGTTCAGTGAAACTGGTCTTTCTCAATGGCTGTAAAACTAGTTCATAATATACAGGTGTGTTCCTGGTTCAAGGTCTCCTGCAGATGGATTGGTGGTTGCATGTGTGCCGGCCTTTTACTTCCACAGGGGGTTTGTTTGGGTTTTTTAAAATATGTGGCATCTGGAAGTGGCCACAAGTGTCTAAAAGGACATTAAATCGAGTCTTTATGAAAGCTGTCTTTAGTTGAAAGAGCTATTTTAAAGCTTTTGCTTGTCAGACTGAAGAGGTCTGTGTGGGATCTCAAGCTGCTTTAGGATGGGCATCTCTGTGCTGCATTCCTTATAATGCAGTCCCTCCTACCCAAGAGGGGAATAATGTAACTGCCTTTCCCCGGGGAATTCTCTCTGTGGTTTGGTTGGGTGTGTGGCTGTGGCCCTACAGTGAACTGTCCCTCTGCTGTCACCTGTCCTGCTTGGGCTGGCTGTGTAAAGGTGAGGCTTGGTGCAGCTGAGGGTCTGTTACTGTACTAACCAGAGTTACTGTTACCAGTAACATGCCCCAGGTTCTGCCTTGGGTGGCCCTTTTACATCCTAATACTGGAACAAGTTTAAAAGAATTGCACCTGGGCTATGGGGTTGCAGAAAACAGAATTTTACAAAAGATACTTAGAGCAAGTAACCCACTCAAATCCCAGCCAGGAATACTGCTGTATCTTCTTAGCTGCACGTTGGTTTAACATAATTCCATGGGTCTGGCAGGTTTCATTAATTGTGTCAATAAATAATAATTCATTGGGCATTTGCCAAAGATGCACAACAGAGCACTATTACCTTCCACATGCACTCCCATTCTCTTCTTTGAAACTTGATGAGATTTTTGATTGTTTAATGTTGTTAAATAATGATGTTAAAGAAATGCTACTTTCCTTTTCTTTTGTGTGTGGCATTTTCCGCCTCCTTTTATTTCCCCCACTGGGTCCTTTAATCAGTTGGTTTCTATATTACAGGTCATGCCATTCAGAATGCACTCAAAATTTTGGGGGGCTTCTTTTGGATATGGTACTCCTTGGAATATAGAGTTTGTGATATAATTGTATCACAGATCTCCAAATAAATATTTCAATTTCATTTCAAATGAAAACTTGACATTTCATATAGTGACAGAAAATTTTGGCGAAGAATAAATCAAGAGAGCTAGTTCCCATTATTTCTCTTCCATTAAGTGGAGGAAGAACATCTTTTTAAAGGAATCTACACATCTGTTTTAGGCTTGTCTCTCTTCTGTCTTCTCTCTGGCAAGGACAGTTCAGATTATTAAAAATTCTTCTTTTATCCTTTTAAGTTATCCTTACATTCTTTTTAAAATCACTTTTCATAAATTCAGGTCCTCCATGGCAAAACACTAATAGTTTTGTAAAAAAAAGCAATTTTATAAATAATTGCAATCTTAAGAAAATAGATATAAAGTAATTTCTTCCTTTGAAATAGAATTTAGCCAAGAATGTAGAGTTTTGAGGGCTTCATGTTTTTTGTAAATTTTAATTTCAGATTTGCTTTTCCCATGGCTTCTATCAGATTTTCCCATTTAATTTTTTTTTCTCCTTTAAGGAGATTGATTTAATAGAGACAGAAATAAAATACAACACGAAAAATACCATTTTAGTTTTGTTTGCAAAATGAGCAGAGTGCAGACACCTAAAGGAGGCCTCACACTGGCTCTTGGCTGCTCCTTTCCCAGGGAGAGCTTGTCCATTGTAATTCTTACCTTAGGTGTGTAGAATTAGGTGTGATATATCTTTTTGTCTTATCTGGCACGGGTGAAAAAATGAAGGAAAAAGGATATTTTGCTCACGAAAACTGTAAGAGAATAGAAAAGCAAGTAGATATCTGAACTGCTCTCAAGGACATGTGAAGCCTTCTTTAACAGCTTGTAATTTTTAAAGCTGTGAAAGAAATTAGGATCTTCAATCAGTGATGCAGAGACCTGTTTCTCTGTCCCTGCACACGACCGAGTGTGTTGCTATTTCCCCCTCCTGGCTGTGTGCCATGGCATGGTTAAATCTGGAAGTCTGCCCAACCCCGCTGAATGCACTTGATTAGCAGATTTTATTGGAACAGCACCACCCGCATCTTACCCTGGGCTTGTGCTCCAAGATTCTGCTCAGCTACAGCCCCCAGTGCCGTAGGAGCCATCAGCAGAGCCCTCCGTGAGGCAGGGCACAGGGCACTGCTCTGTGTGCTGAGGCAGAAGGAAGCACAGGGGATGGGATGAGCAGGGGGATGTGCTGTACTCTCCACACGAGCCTGGCAGCTGTGGCTGAAGCCTGCTCTCTCTCCTACTGGGAAGGGGAAGGCAAAGCCCCCTGTAACATCCCTGATACCATAAGCTAGAGCAAAACCCCAAGTATTAGCAAATGACAAGCAGTAAACCAGATTATAACTGCCTGAAGCTACATGCTGCCAGGCAGTTACATAATGGCATAAAACTCTTCAGCCTCCACTGCAGCACTGAGCCTAAAATACAGCAAAAAGGGCTCGCATGAGGCCAGCTCTCCGAGGTTTCACTGAAAGCACAACTCCAGGTTCCCAATCTCTGCTCTGAAGAGTTGGCTAAGAAACCAAGAGAAAAAGAGATACAATAGCAATATTATAAGAAAATGAGTCACAGGGCTTACATAAAAACATAGAAAGGCATAATTCCATGTTTGTTTACATAACTCCTGGTATTAGTCTCACAAAACAGAAGTTTAAAAGGCATTCTTTGGATCACGGTAATCTCCCTTAAATACAGCATGTCATGGATTTTGGTGGTGTCATACCTTCACACTGGCTCTTTCCTATTTGTGTCTGTGACTGGCTGCACATCCATTAAAACACAGGTAAAATTAATGACTGGTTGGATAATTAAAAATTCTATATTGCATTAAAAGACATGTTTTGAATAATAGGGAGAGTCCTATATTCTGAGGGTGCCTAGTGCAGCTGGTTCTGTGGAAGGACAGAGTAGCTGAAGTGGTTTGTGAGCATCTTTTCAAAATGTCTGATAAGTCTTTCAGTGGAACAGGAAGATTGGTGAACACTTCCAGTGACACTCTGCTTCCTCAGAAATTTAATACTGAAAGTTTTGCTTACGGAAAACATTAATTTAGCAACATGGCATAACTTTCTATTTGAAACTTGCTGTATTTACATTTGATAAGAGTTCATTTTGAAGTGACTGTAAAGCAATCCCATAAACATGACAAGTTACTGTAGAGTTGGATTTGGATGTGGCTTGTGAGCTTTGAATAGCATGTCAAGTATTTGTGTGGTTTCTTTCTGTTGTCTGGCTATGGTGCCCCTTGAGACCTCAAAGTCAGGACCTGAGCTTATTCCACATACAAGGACAGTTTTCCTCACACGTCTACCAAGTTTGTTGCCTAAAATAACACTAAATAGAGATTCTGAACCTTTTCTCTTCGTGCTTTTCCCCCAACTATCCATTTTGTAGCGATTCAGAGAACTTGCTTAATTCCCAGACTCTGTCCCCACTTTTTGCTATTCTCTTCCCTTTCTGTGGAGTTAGCACAGACATAATTTGCTTTCCAGCCATGATGATGGCTCCGTGGGCACTGCCTTATGTGCAACATATGAAGTGCTCTGTTACACAGATGGATTATTTAAAATCTTGGAAGTAAACTAATCTTCCATGTCTAAAATTTCTAGAAAATACTTGAATTTCCAGGGCTTGTTTGTGTGCTTTGATGGGAACCAGGCTGTGGATCTTTAACTTTCCAGAGCCTGATGGATACAGGAGTGTGACTAGGCATGTGAGGAAATCTTAGATCTGCATGGGAGATGGATGACAGCTATTTATTTTTGTAAATGCCTATTTTAAGAATACTGTAAATCTGAACAGAGAGTCTTGTTCTCTGAGAGCTGGCCTTATGTGAGATAAAGCATGATTTTCCTGTAAGGTAGCTGAGAAAGCAGCATGCATTTGTCTGAGCAAGGAATATTTTGGCACTTGTGTCTACATCTGTGTAGTTTCACAATTACTGTATTTTTGTTGCCTATTAGACCTGGTGAAGGGTCATAAGATAATTTAAATTAGGAATAATGATCTATTTCGTGTTTCAACCAAGGACAGATGAAATGAAATATGAATACACTGCCATTACATAAGTCAGCTCTTCAGAATGCCCTGTTTTTTGCTGTATTAAATAGTTATTTGAATGTGTATTGCATTCACATTTTCCCTGTAGTATCTGTTATTTTTCATTTTCAATCTGTGGGACTCCCCACTGCCTAGAGGTAAATGTTCTTTTACCTTGTCATTTAGTTTGGTAGGAGTTATGTTATACAGAATGACAGTTTAGTGCACTGCACACATTTTTTTCTGCTTTCTTCCTCCTTATCAGATATAACAGTTTTATCAGCCTGAGTCCCTCAAAACTGAACATCTGCAGCTGTCACAGGCTGCTATGAACGGAGCTGGAGTTTCTGTGATCTACCTCAGTTATTGTAAGGATAGTGTTCTGGGTTTTTAAACATATGTGCACACACAAATACATACAACTAGTGTATACACACACACACACACACACACGCACACACACACACACAATCTTATTATATAATTATGCAGTATTATATAATGCATAAATATTAAAAAATGATGTTTTTGGCTTTCAAATAAATTGTTGACTAAATGCCATCACACAATTACCCCTTTCACTTCCCTCTTTTCTCTGCTGGAGGAAGCAGTAGGGAGTGATGTCCCTTCATTCCATTTATGAACAGACTGCACTCAAACCTGGAATTGCTAAGCAGTTGGGACTAGGTATAGTTATTCAATGTTGCCACATCTAAGCTTTTTCTGAGTGCTGGCAGAAATTTAGGCTCCTAGGAAATGTTTCCAGTAAAAAAAAAAAAAAAAAAAAAAAACCAAGGGAGAAAGATCACAACCAAAAAAAAAAAAAAATTGGGGGGAGCCNGGGGTTTTTCCCTCTAGTATGTGACAGAAATTTAAAAAAGAAAAAAAAAAAAGGTAAGAGTCACAAAAAAAAGCAATTGCCACAGCCATAGTTTGTTCTTTGGGGCTTGGGCTGTGGCTTTAGGACAACATGCCCAAATACGTTAAAACAGAAGAGTTTCACTGTGTGTCAGCATGAATTTAAGGCATCAGACATTGCATTCTGCTCACGAGGTCCTGGGGATTTTTAGCTCTTCATTTCTCTCTTCTGAAGACAGACCGTGACATTTCAAATGTCATTTTCAGTTATGTCCTGCCCTGGTTATTCCTGTGGGAATGTTAACATACTGTTTCTAACATGTTGGATTTCAGTTTTTCTCCTGGCTCCCACGAGTCAGTGAGGTGGAACTGCTTTACTGGTACCTCTGGCATCTGCCACCCCAAATGGGAAAGTTCCAGTGGGATGACGACTAGAGTAGGTTGCTCTCCTATTTCATTCTTGGATTGCTCGTGGACGTGGGGCTTCTCAGACTTGTTTGTTCATACAGCATGCCAACACATTTCACCTATCTTACCTTGAAAATGTAAGCATGTGGTTTTGATTAGCTCTTTCAGAAACCAGCAAGAGCCCTGAGGAATTTGGTTCGTAGAAAAATGCTGCATTATCTCCTTCATTCTGAACATAAACTTTATTTTTCTTAACTAGAATCCTCATTTGTGTTTTAGATTATGCTTCATTTGATTGAATATTTTTTCGTTTTTTCTCAGATTTATTTTATTTATATTTCTTACATTGTTGTAACAAGAAAGCCCAGCTGACAGAGTGAATAAAGATGAGTGCTTCTCACCAGCCTTTAGGGAGATGACTTCAGAGTTATCAATTAAACTCCCACTCAGCTACTTGAATCTGCTCTTCATCATGACCCCACAGTCATCCCCTTAAAGGCTGCCTCTGTCTCTCTAACTCTGAGACATTCTCCGACTAGTATATGGGAAGTTTCCTTGCCGTCTTATTTCCTCGTCATTCTGCTCTTGCATCCTTTTTTGTTTGTTGGCTTGTTCCATTCTCACCCTTCTGCGTAAAAATCCGTATTTATGTTGTGGCTCCTCCCCTGAGTGGTTGAGGGCAATTCAATCCATCAGTAGAGGAACTTGTTCTGAAGAAGGGGCTAGATTGTTCCACACTCACCTGAAACCTAAGAGGGACCAACTTTCTATGGAACAAGATATTTCCATCTGCCTGGGAGGAACTGGGATTCAAATATGTGTATTACCTGTAAAAGGCATTAAATGAAAACCTACAAAGGCTCCTCTTCCTAAACCTACATCTCGAAATGAAGGAGGTTTTTAAATGAGGAATTATTGGTAAACAGATGCCAATCTCCAGGTTTTATGGGGGGCTTTTTGAACCGTACCTGGAAGTTGTAAAACACTGATAAAGGGTGATGTCCTGTTGGACCTGATCTGGGTAATTTGGAAAAAGTTAAAAATACCCATCCAGTGAGCCCTATTTTCAGCCAAATAAGATAATTTAAATGTTATTACA
>VYZR01046458.1:6226-22905 GCA_013400675.1 Oxylabes madagascariensis
GTAAAGCAATGCCAGAAATTTCAGACAGAGAAACTGAATACCAAGTCTGTATTGCTGCTATCAATTACTTAGATTTCATTTATAAATAATGCTGGCTTGCTTAGGCTGCCAGTTAGGAGCTCTAAGACAAGCTGGGGGGGTATCTCATTCCTTCAGAAAACCTTAGTTTAATACATTATGTGCTCTAAAAGGCATCACTGAAGAAAGAGGCTCTAAGCCCTCAATGCAAGAATCAGTTGCATGGAAAAAATTACTTTTCGTCCTGTCTCAGAAGAAACCTGAGATCCTCTACCCTTTTTCCTGGGTGAAAACAGAGAGACCAACCTCCTAGAATGTCAGTCACCGAGAAGCTGAACTCACCTGCGGAAATGCTCTGGTCTTTTAGACCCTGGTTCCAGACTCACATTTACCGAACTAAGAAAACAAACCCATGCATTTCAAGGAGGCCTGACATGCCCCTGAGAGGAGGCAGTTCCTGGCAGAAGTAAACCAGAGTTTACATTTCTGGTGTAGGACTATATGGTACATCGGCATCTACACAGGCACACGCACCCCTTTATGTGAGGAAAACAAACTGTCAGCATCTTTTCTCCCACAGATGCTGCTGTGAAACATAGAAAGAGAGACCCTGTCATTTCTCTCATATTTCTCACTTGGATCAATGCAAAATGCAGACTACTCTGTTGTCCCTTCTGTATCACTCTCCACTGCAGCCTTTTCTCCACTGAGATCATGCAAAAACTCATGCTTTATTGTCTCTCTCTTTTTTCTCAGGAAAGAAGAGCCCAGACCTTGGGGAATATGATCCCCTCACTCAGGCTGACAGTGATGAAAGTGAAGATGACCTTGTACTAAACATCCAGAAGAATGGGGGGGTCAAGAATGGGAAGAGCCCTCCTGAAGAGATACAGGACCCTGATTCTGATGTGGAGGTTGGGATGACAAAGCAGCACACATCAGAGAGCGCACCTGAGGGTTATCCTGCAGAGACAGCTGGGAGTTTGGAGCAGAAGGCTGCTCCCTCCCTCATGCCATACCTGCGCACTGCGATCTTCCTGCTCACTGTNCTTCCTTTCCAGCTTTCCAATAGGTTCACAAACAGATGGGTGTCCTGGAGTAGTTCAGTCCAGCTCAGTTTTCTTTTATCTACAAAATCACTTTCGATCTTCTATGAACAACTTTAATAGACAGTGTTCAGGAGGCAACCCTGGCACTGATCCCTACAAGAATCAATTGCTGACGTCTTACAACCAAGCGCTTCCAGAAAAGAGATATATAGTAAAAAGTAAGTCAGTTTCCTTCCTCTCTTGTCATCGATTGTGTTTCTCAGTTTATCCCTCTATGCAGAAGAGGATGGCTTTTCTTCTCTACACAGTCCATACAGCATATCTTGGGAAAAGTGGTGGCATAATGGGTGGTTTCCTGAATAGAAAGCAAATATGCTGATTTGTGTCACAATATTTCATCAATGTCCTGAAAAAATTGAAACTCATCTAAAGAAATTATGGAGGCATAGGAAGGGAGAGGCAAAGTTTCCCATCAGAACCCAGCAGTGACACACAGCGGCTGGCGATACCTCCCAGGATGTTAATGCTGCTTGCAGGGGGACCTTCTCCCAGCAGGACAGAAGGCTTCACACTCCCTTCTTATGAAAGGACATCTGATAGCCCAGATTGCTCTGCTAGGCAATGTATCATTTATTTATTGGGATTTAATGGGATTGAATATATGTCTGCCTCTCCTGGATACATCCTGCTTTCTGCTCTGTACATGACCGATAGGCACCAGTAATATTGCAGTGAACAGACACATTGATTTTAGGGGCAAACATTTCTTAAACTGGATACTGTGTGCTTCTCCCCACATCCAGAAAGCTACAGCAGAACTGGAAAAGATGCAAAGATGCTCCTGGTGCGCCAGTGCATCATCAGTGAGGATAATCAAAGGTACTGAAAGGTCTCTGCACCAGAAACCAATAAATCCAGGAGGGCTCTTCTGTTTGAAGAGAAGATGAGAGGGGGTGGCTTGAAGGAGATCAATAAGTGCATGGATGGCAGTAAGAAAGCCAGCAGGGAGCAGTTGCCAGCTGTCTCTTCTAATCCAAGCAGAACAGGACAGCAAGTGATCCTGTCAGGCAGAAACTTCAAAGGATAGAAAAATACCTATGCACACAATATGCACACAATACCTATGCACACAGTTTGTGGGTTGCCTTGGCAGAGACCTTTTCTTTGTAGGCTCCAAGGTCACCTGGGCTCAGAAAGACACAGACCGGTTGAAAAGAGGGTCATCATCACTGGTTCAGATGATAAAAGTGTCCGTCTGTCTGCTTATCCCTTGGAGTCATTTGAGTCCACATCTTATGCCCAGACATGCTGCTTCTTACCCCCAGCCCAACCTGCGGTGGCTGCTTGAGCGTAGGGATTGAGTAACCAGCTCCAGGGCTTCCAGCCCCATGGCACACAGTGGGGCTTGATGAGGCCAGAGGGATCCTCTCTTGTTTTTTGCTGGGGGAGCAGTCTCAGGATGCAGAGCAGTTGCCTGTCTGGTGGGTGTTAGACCAAGAATCCCCACAGGGCTCAGCCGCTTGAGCTGGGGAAAAATCCACATTGCTGTTCTGAGATTTCCTGCAAACCATTGGTACAAAAATCCCCAAAAGGCAATTTGCATGCAAAGTATGTGTGCTGGGGAGACTGTCCCTTCATCCCAGCCTCCAAGCCCCGCTCCTGGGACCCAAAGGACACATGATGATGTTCAGCTCATTTGGCACTCCATACATGCACTGGTATGACACCTTATACGCCATGCTCAGGTTGCTCCTCAAATAGTCAGATTGACATTATTTACTGATTGTATTGGTTTGGTTTGGCAACAGGAGAGTCTGTTCAAGATCAACCCTGAGAGCCTAAAGGGAGGGATGCTGAGAGGCTGTGCTTTCAGTACTGTCCCTGAAAAGCTCTTCCTTAGCTTTTCCAGATGGCTTCACACTCCTGTTGGAGGCTAGAGAAAGCCACCCTGGTTTCCTCTATTCCTTGCTATGCAACACACACCAAGAAACACTACCCCATCTTTGTGTAATGAGCTCATAGCTGCAGTTTCAGAAACTATTTACAACTGAATGGAAAAACTGTGGATAAAGTTCCCATGCAGGGTATAAGCACATAAAACATTGATACTCAGTAGTTCACACCTAGCTCCAGAGAAATTTAATTTCCCTAGCTTTAAGACAGTAAAGTCCCCGAAGTAGCAGTAAAAGCAGCTTCAATGTAGAAAGGACTGTACAATTTTTAATAAGTATACAGGGTTTTTTTCTATTAATCATGTCCTTTCTGTGAGGTGACCAATAATTAAGGGTCAAATACACCAGTACAAAAAAGCTGGTTTTCTTCCCCCTGCTCTGTGCTGAGGTCACCCATACAGGCAGGTCCTCACCTCCAGAAGCAGGTCTGATTTTGCTGGTGGGTCCTTCCACAGCAGCTATTACTCCCATGTTGAAAAAAATTACCTGACAAGGTTCTTCATCTGCTTTCTTCACCCTGGACTGTCTCACTAATACTGTTGGTCTGGAAGTACAGTACCAGGTAAACAGATGTGACAGTAGGTTACGACCTGCTATCTCATCCATTCTCACTGTCTAGGAGGAAGGTATATATTCACTAAGTTATCCCTTAATCCTTCAGATCAGTGCAATTGCACATGTGCATCCTTAAAACATATAGCTTGAAAGACAGCTTCTAGCAGCTACCACACATGCTCAGCTTTTAGTCCCTATTGTGCAGGTATGCGGGGGATCGATGCTGTTCAGGACACTGAGTGAGAGTGAATATTGATCCTCCTGTCTGTCTGGCTGAAATGACATTGATTTATAAATGTATTTGCAGAAATGTTTAGGAAGGTCCAGACGCATGTGCATGCATTCCTTGTGGACATAAATAGAGAAGTGATGTCAGCCTAAATCCATAATCCTCCCATACCTCCAGCAATGTAGGATCCAAAGAGCTAGACTTTTGGCATTTCAGGGGAATGACACCACAGAGGAATCAACAATGGGTGTGTACGTATACACACAGCTACCCTGCTTCTGTCCAGTATGTCCAGGGGGTGCAGCAGCTCTGGATGAGTGTTGGTATCTGTAAGTGAGTCCTGCAGTGCAGTGTTGGGGATATCAATAGATACTCAACTAGGAACATTCTGGATACTTCCAAAATTATTTTAGATTACTTTCTAAATCAGTTTTAAGTGAGACCACGTTTTTCAGGCACTTAGACAACAAACACTTTCTATCATAAGCATAGCAAGCATTTTCTCACTTGCTGAACACAACACATCCTCTATGCAGGGCTTTTGGGTGGCAGCTTATGGGGAGCACAGGTAATGCACTTTGCCCTCTTGTCTGGGCTCTGACTGACTCTGGAACAGCTAGTATGACTGAGATGGAAATCCCCAAAACCAGCAACCAACAACGTGTGACGTGAAGATGGTTGCTGTGTCCAGGAACAAGGCCAGCTGCCCCTATCAGAAGCACCCCACTGGCAGCAGCACAAAACACAGCTGGCCACAGGCAAAGACAAGTGGGATATGTGGTGGGAGAGAGCACTGGATGAGCAGCAGGATCTCTGAGCAGCTGTAAAAGCAGCAGGGAGAGGCAAGGAAGTAGAAGATGAAGTACAGGAGAGAAACAGAGCAACAGAAAGAGAAGTGAGGAGAAAGGATGAGCAACTTCATCAGGCAGCAAAACTGCATTCTTTGCTATCCTCAAGGTGCATTGAAAGCTTTCCTTTCTCTTTCAGAACTCATCAGCTTCATCCAGGTCTTAGTGCCAGAGCTCTGGGTCCCTGAGGCCAAAAATAACCCACATTTCCCTAATTTTTTGGCCACATGGGTGTAACATAATCATTGTAATCAGTGTCCCTCTTGCTGTGAGGGGGCCCTGGGGAAGTGTCCCTGTGGCTCTGCACTGCCTGAAGAGCAGGCATGTGAGGAAATGCTGCAGCCCCCAGCACTGCCCCTACAGCTCCAGTCAGGGCTGCAGGCCAGGTTGCTGCCCCAAAGGTCAGGGAAACATTCTCTCCATCTACTCATCACTGGCCAGATACTGCCTCCCCCAGTCCAGCAGCAGAAACACCTCTATGGAAATAATCCAAGGGTGGAAAAAAAGTGGCAATTAAGTGCATTGAGGTAAACGGGGTCGCTGGGACATAAGAGGACTTGGAAACAGTCTCAGTTGCAGTAGTTCTGGGAGACTGGAGGGGAGCAGCTAAATATTGTGGGGCTTCAGACCCCAGCCATCCTTCGCAGGAGTAGCTGACAGCCTTTGCACCCAGCCAGCTGCATCCCATGCTCAGCTTTGGAGCCCAGCAGGCAACCACAGTGCTGTGTGTCCCCAAGAGTACCTCGGCCTCAGCTCAGGTCCTGTGACCTCTTACTGAAAGTCTCCAGATCATGTTACCCATCCTCAGAGCCACCTGCTAATGATTCATATATCAATAACTGCATTTTGCAGTATTGGCATTTACAGTGACTCTACTGAGTCAAGAAAAAGCAGCTGTTTACAGGGGCACAGAAATCAAAGACCATCAGTGAGACCTTCTGTCCTGTACCCCTCTACTTAAGAGGGTGCTGCTGCCCCAGGGCCGTGGGAAGGAATAGTCTGCTCAGCTCTGTTGTCCTGGTACACTGAATGATGCTATTGTTGTCACAGCTGAAGAAGGGAGATTGGAATTGAATTTTACAACATTATGAAAATCTGACTGGGGAGGAAAATAAAAATACTAAATAAAATCTATTTCTGGACATGTGTGTTTTAGGCCTGGAAAAAGCCTGTCTAGAATTATCAAACAAGGCCATGTCCAAAATAAGTTTTTGATGAGTCTCATGAATGCCTGCTGTGTCTGTGTCCCATCCCCTCACAAACCCGCAATGTCTCTGTGTGCCTCTGGTTGATTGCCGTTTGTATATACTACTTTAAAAGATAAATTAGGCTCCTTTGTTTAAAAGACCCCAGTAAACAATTTTGTGATCTCTCCCTTTCCTTCTCTTTGTTGTTTTTTTTCCCCCCGATAACAGCAGTTTTCTGAGAACTGTCATTATACAGATGTCTCTCACCTCACTGAATACCCTCGGCAAGAAGAGTCCTACCCAGCAGGAGTGGAGGATGAGTGGTGGGGGGAGTGGGATTTTCACTGAACTCTGTGTCATGAGTCTCAGACAGGGTCTTTGAAGTAACTGCGGTAGATTGAAGGCTGAATCAGTTGTTTTCTCTCTTCATTTGAGAGTTTCAGGTTCAAGTTTGGCTTTCAGGCAATGCTGTACGTGTCAAGCAGCATTGAAGCAGGTTCATTGTTTTGATACGTGGTTGGTGATTGCCATGCACCCTGCCAAATCCACCAAACTTAATTCTTATTTCTAGGAAGGAATAAGTCTAAATACATATTCACAGCAACTTGTAAATGCAACAAATACATCTTTAAGCCAGTATTATAGCTTAGGAACAGAACAAGTTCTTTGTAACAACTGGAAAATATTTTGAGACCCAGGCCTGGCATTCACAAGTATCTTCACAATTTCTGCTTATAGCAGTAGTAAATTCTAAACAGTGGTATTTCATGAGAGTGCCTTGGGATCATAAGCCTCATTATCCATTATGGATGCTGATCCCAGGCACTCAGATCAATATAAAGATGTACTGATACTGCAATTCAAATGCATAGCCATATTCTAAAATGTCCCAATCCCAGCAGGATGACAGCTAAACATAAAAGTGCCATAAATGCTCCTCACCTGTTTTAGTGAAACACTGAGTTTTATAGTATTTTTTCTAGAATCATAATTATAATTTCTATATATTTTTTATAATTTCTGGGCTTCCTTCGAAATGTTGATTCAGACAACATTTGAATTAATAGTATCTCCAATAAAACTGTTTACCTTGTCTCTCTGAAGACTCAGTTTTTTAAGTCCTGTAGCTAAGTAGCCAAAAGTAGAACTATTTCATCTTTAACCCTATACCTTTTTAATGCCAGGTTGCTAAAGATAAGACTTTCTCAGAAGACAGTGTAGCTCAGGCTTAATGACTGTACAAGTAGGTACAACACAGATAATTTTATACTAAAATCCGCTTGTTTTCAGCCCTTGTCCTCAAATTTCTCTCACTTCCTTTTCTCTTGAGTATCTTAGCACCCACAGTCACTCTATCAGGAAAAGTCTCCATCATCTTTTCCCACTTACCAACATTTACTGGTACAAGAGAAATATTTCTGCCCCTGAATGAAGACTGAATGCATTATTTTTGCTGTTTCCTGAATCATTTAGACACCACTTAAAAATGCCCCTTAGCATGACCTGTTCTGCAGATGTGCAAAGTGACATTGGCCATGGTCTCTAGAGCTGTGCAATGATGTGCAGGTCACCACGGAGGACCCTGGGGGCTGGTCCCCTGTCCTCCCTCCTCATGGGCAGCCCCAGAGGGATGCTGTGGTGGCTGCCCATGCCAGCACCCTGCTGCTGCTGCTTGTATGGGTGCAGGACAGCACAGCCCCACCATCAGCCCTGCTGTAGCGAGAGGCAGTGAGAGTTGAGTCTTTGGGGGAAAAAAATCGAGTTTGGGGTCCTTTATAGCATAGCATTATTCCATATGCTTTTTGATAGCTCACAATACTTTATTCAACCAAGTATCTTTTTATGCAGCAACAGGAGCCACAACAATAAAAAGAGCATTGGTTTGTTGTAACAAAGCCAGGAGGACAGCTGAGCAGCTCCAGAGGGACAAGGACTGCAAAAGGATGTCTGCATGCTAAAGTGAGCTCATTAACAGCTGAACAACCACTGTGATTGTACTGGAAGATAATTCTACACTTTCTAGCCCTTACTTCCTGATATCAGCCTGGGGAAAAAAAATATATATATGTATTTTTTTTAAATTCTGTTAAACATTTATATACATATACTTGATTGTTATCTATAGGGGAAATAATGCCTATGGGGATTTAGCTCTTAACAAATATGGTATTAATCAGACTGACATCAATGGAGGAATCAGTAATGCATATTTGAGGGAAATTTTCAATGAAGACAGACATCCGTAAAAGCAGATTTTCCCAGTGGCATTTTAACAGCCACAGCTTGAGACAATGGTTCCCACTGGTATTGATTTCTCACCTGGTTGGAGCTGACCTTTCCCTGCACAGTCTGATGCGGAGTTAAGGTCCAAACCAACACAGCCAAAGGCTTTGCAAACCTGCTGTGTGCACGCAAACCCTGACAGTTCGGGGCTTCCTTACCTTAGTTGGGCTCCCTGTGGTGTTGGGTGGGGCAGGAGCTTTCAGTGCCTTCTGGGGACCAGGTTCTGAATATGTGACAAAAAAACCCAGTCATCTTCTCACCAGGGTCTGGCAAGGCCCCACCATGGTCAGGGAGTGTCCTCTTCGGCTGACACCAGGTTACATCCTCTAAATACACATGAATTTGGAACTTAATAGGGCTGTGAAAAAAAAAAAATCCATATGTAATTTTGAGTGGCTCATGCTGAGACATCATGCTACCAAGCTGACAAAGCAGTATTCTTCTCTTTAGGCCAGATCCCAAAGTAAACTTAAGCCAGCAGGCACATTGCCATGGATTTTAGAGGATTTGAGGTTGGTGAGGCCACATCTTGAACACCACTCAATTTTGGACACCTTATTACCCCCAAGCCACTGACAAGCTGGGAGGAGTTCAAAAGAAAATGGAAGTAACAGAGTTTAAGGTACCTGGCTTAGGAAGTAAGACTGAAAAGTTATTAAATTATTAATATCTTGGCTAAGCAATTAAGTAAGGAGGCATAAAGGAAGGAGCAAAAGGTAGAGGGGAGCAATATCTCACAAGGTGACAGTGTCACAAGAGCCATGGTGAGATCAGGCTGGGAGAAGCCCAGGTTTGAAGGCTGAGCCTGTTGAGGGATGTCTCTGGATGTCCCTGCCTGTGGCTGTCCCTGCCACCCACAATGCCCCACCACCTTAGGACCCAAAGAAGCAGTAGATGGGGGAATGCAAAATCAAGAAAAAAGCGCAGAGGCTGAAAATGTGTGTATGGTTTTTACTGTGTTATTGTTTCCTGTAACAGTGAGATTTGGAGTAATAATGATTGGACTCTAAAAATTTAATTTATGTTACCAATAAATTCTTGGCTTTACTTGATGAGCATTCCTTTTGTCCACAAACAAGACTTTGAGTGTAATGAGAGCTAGGGTGCAGCTTTGCAGATGGCCATTCAGCTGGGCATGAGGCTTATTTTCTTCCAACACCACCTGAAACTCTATGGCCTGTGATAGCCTGTGCAGACAGAGATACCCCTTCAGTGAAAGGTGATGAGGTTAGAACAGCTGAAGATGTTTCATGGGATGTTTAATGTTCCCAAGGACTGTGTTATTTGCCATCATCTGAAATACACCATAAGTAGTAGTAAGTGGCCCCAAAACAGCAGGCTTTGGCACTAAACCATGTCTGAAAGAAACACCACTGGGCTTTGCTAGGTTTATTTTTGCATTCAGTTGAGCAGTTTTTCATAGTAGTAATTTCCTTTGGATTCCCAGGAGGCAGAGGGGGAATAGAGGGATCTGGCTAGGTTTATTATGGAGTCTGCAGCCCTTGACAAACAAGAGCAGGACAGAAAAGCGGAGATCAGCCAAGCCCTGAAGAGAAGTTGCTTTGCCTTTTCCACTGCCTGATCATGCTGTGCTATCATAAACCCAGCACAGCACTATTGCCAATACCCTTCCTTGCTCTTATTGCTTTCCCTGAGGCTTAAAACAGCGGGAGCATCAGCTCAGTTCAACTCCAAGATGTTTTCCCTGTTTTGCTTCCCTGAATTGCTCAGGCTGCAGATCAGATGTCTTTATTTCAAACGCCGAGTAACTGTGCTCCCTAGCTTGAAAAAATGCCAGTGTGTTTTCTTCTGTCTAACTGTAAAATACAGGATAGAGGTAAATTAGAGGGATTATCAGTGAAACACAATGCAGCAAAGGAAAAAACATAACATACACACAAAAAAATCACACTTCAAACTCTGAAACTAGATAGAAAGCTGGATGCAAAGACTGTTCCTTCACTGTGTCACACCATCTGAGGGACTGGGATTCTCTTACATACTAAATTTTTTATTTCAGAAAACTTTCAGGAGAATTTTTTGCCCTCTCCATGAGAAAGGCAGAGAATGCCTGACATGTACAGTCACCTTCTGACTTTTTGATACAGAAGACACACATGAGCCAAAGGCGAAGACCTTCCTTTTTTACCATGGAAGGAAGATGAACTTCCAATGCCAGTCTAGTGTACACCCCGCAGGTACATGAGGGACGGAGCCCATGGGATGCTCCCCCACATGTTGCTATACCAGGATGGATTCTCCTCCCAGCTGATGCAGTCTGTGCTGCACACTGGGGAGTCACCAAGGCATCAGGGGATGAACACCTCCTTCAGGAGACAGGCTGAAATCATGGTGCTTGGAGAGGCAGCATCATGGGACCACCCAGCAGGCTGACCCCCATCACAGTGCTGGCAGTACTCCAGTGAGGCTTCAGGCAGTGAGCTGTCCCTCCTGGTATTCACCACCACCACCACCTCCTGCACAGCCTCCACAAGAGGGAGGAATCTGTGAGTGCCCTTTTCATGAGTAAACAAAGTTAATGTTTTATTAACATTGACACCGAGTTCCCAGTCAGTGCTGGGTGAACTTAGAGCAGTTCAAGCTGGTATGGCCTGTAAGGAGCCTGGGATAAAGCCAGGCCTGGTGTGCCAAGGAGTGCTGGCACACAGGTCTGCTCAGGACAACATCTCCAAGGGATAATGTCTCAGCCTGGATCTAACCTTTTAGGCACAGTGCTGCAAAAGTGGCCTTCAAGCTTATTACTCAAGTTGCTAATTGTGCAAACCATGGAAAGAGGAAGGGGCTTCACCTCCCTGTCTGTCCGTATCATTCAGCTACCACTGGTCCCAGGAGTGTGACCCTTGTGTGCAAGCACATTCTCCATTGGTTTCTTTTGAAGCCTCTCGGTCTCCCTGAGCCCAGGCTTTGTCTTGCTGGTGACTTGGTCAGCAAGAGAGAAAAAGTGCAGTGGGCCCTGCTTAGCCCTGCCCACTGCCATGCCTGGGCTGTGCAGGAGGGGAGGCCACAGTCTCACCTCCAGCCCTGTTCCACTCCATGTTCCTGAGCAACTTTCCCTCTCTCCCGTGTGACCTTCCCTCCCAAGTTGTCCTTCCCATTGGAGGCCAGCCCAAGGTCAGCGGTGCAGGCATTAAAAACCGGCCAAGGAAAGCAAACATTAGTCCCTCTTTGAGCAGTTTGGGATACTTTAAACACAACAAAAGGCTCTGGGTCAAGGGATTCGCACTACAATGGGACCACGGCTGGCTGCAATGGCCACAATGCCAGGGCATTGTGGCAGGGATGGACGCTGATGGGCAGCCCTGCAGGGGCAGGTGAGGAAAGGGGACACTGGATGAATCCTAATGGACTATAAAGCAAGAATGACCTTAGACCAACTCTCCTGTGGGGCCATGAAGAGCTGCCCACTAGTCAGTAACAAGTGTCCTGACAAATTACTGCAGTGTCCAGGAGCTCTTCAACAGAGCCTAGAGGATAGCAATTGTTCTATCCTACGTTTATAAACCACTTCAGGCAGGCAGTGTTCATTTTCACTCATGCACAAACTTTCCAGGAGAATCCCAGATTTTTTACAGCTGCACATGGATGTTGTCCATGGCTCAGCCATGCCAAGCATCTGGCAATTCACAAATTCCAAGTCAGCTTGTTTGTAAGGGGGTGGAAAATCCCCACGTTCCCAATGGGAAACTTCTACACTCAGAACTCTTGTATTTATGAAGGTTCTGCTCTTGATGGCCCTTCTCCCTTCATGGTCTGTTGCTCAAAACAGAGGAGGGACAGCAAACAAGTCCATGAAGGTGACATGGCTTGGGAGCAGGCTGTCCACATACACAGCATGCAGCACGCAGCCCAGTGTCCCCTCTGAGCCCCTCATGCTGCCACTTGGATCGCACCAAAGACATAATTAAAATTTTGCATGTGTTACCAGGTCTGAGTCTTGGAAGAGGGGAGCCCAGCCCATCAGGGTATTTTGTGATATGAAACAAGGGAGACCTATTGCATGCTCAGGGACAAGGGGTAATGGCTTTAAGCTGAAGGAGAGCAGGTGTAGATCAGATGCTATGAAGAAATTATTTGCTGTGAAGGTGATGAGACAGTGAAACTGATTGTCCAGAGAAGCTGTGGGTGTCCCATCCCTGGAAGTGTTCAAGGCCAGGTTGGATGGATCTCTGAGCAAGCTGGTCTAGTGGAAAGTGTCCCTGTCCACGGCAGTGGGGGTGGAACTAGGTAATCTTTATGGTCCCTTCCCACCCCAACCATTCTGTGATTCGATGATTCTGGCTTGACTGAGTTGAGCTGTGTCCCAGTATCAGCACTGGCCCCTCAGGGACACCAGTCCGTACTGGTTGCAGCTGGATGTCCACGTGCTGAGTGCTGCACTGTGGTCCCAGCTGTCATCCAGCTGCCACATATCCCCTGGCCCTTCCCAAGCCAAAGCACAGCTCCCCACCTGGCTGCTCTGTCACCAGCTTTGCTGATGTCAAACTGGGTGATGTGGAGTTGGAAAGCCTCCATGTTTGCTGACCAGTCCACTTGTCTCACAGACTGGTGGGTGTAGTGCACCCTTAGTAAATCCCAACCACCTTCTTGCCTTCCATCTGCTTGCAAAGAGCTTCCAAAATAGTTGCATATTATAACAAGTAATTACTTATTTTCTAACCATCCACACTGCAATACCCTATGTCCCAACAAATGCCCACATATTGTAGTGGGAGAACTGTATCTACTACTTGCAGGTTACTTGGAAAAAAAAGGAAAAAAAAAGAAAACCCAGAAGAAACAAGTTCTCCATTGCTTTATCTGCTCTGATAACGGCTATCACACGGAGTCTATCGCAAACCCTATGGGCACTTGGCAAAATGCGTAACTCTGCTGACCTGCTAAGGCAGTCAAGAGAAAGGAGAAGGGCATTTGATAGGAACAAACTTTCCCTTGCCAGCATTATCAACACCCTTTATAAAGGCTGATAGTGGTGAGGAGGGGCTTTCATTGGCACAGGAAGCAATCTCGGTGACCTTCAGTGGAGAAGAAGGTATAAAACCCAAAGTCTTTTTCTTGATCGACTGTCTGGGCACAAGTTGAATTTCTTAGTTTCCAAGGAGGACACATTTTTGGGAACTTTTCTGAGAAAATGGCAACTTTAAATGAAAAGAAGACCTGCAGCGAACGTATGGCAGATTTCCGTCGCTTTGTCTGGAATCCAGAAACAAAGCTCTTCATGGGAAGGTCCTTAATTAACTGGCGTAAGTTTTCATGTGCAAGATTCTTCTCTTCCCTCTAGTATACTTAAAAACCGGGGGGTGGGGAGATATCATCCTAATGAATGGGACACAGTGAAGACGGCAGTTCTCGTATGTGCTTCTAAGCCACTTTTTGGGCAGCTCTATGAGCTGGATCAAGTAGATCAAAACATTGATCCATATAGTTCTGCAAATGTATGATTTCAAAGTGGTTTTGAACCAAATACTTCAGAAGCAGAAAAATTAACACATTAACAGGAAACTTATTAATAGCTAGGGGTGATGGTTATAGTGTGGTTTTACATTGCTAATTAAAAGGGGTTTCAGGTGCATGGAGAAATTTGCTTAAGTGGTGAGTTTGTCCAATTCTTTGAGAATAAGTTATGTTTTTCTGAAATTCCTTTCTGAATTATTGTCTGCTTAGTAGATCTTGTGTCTTATCACTGTGTGCTAGCATATATTCCATACCAACATGTATTTCACACTAGCAGGTATTTCATACCAGCATGTATTTTATACTAGCAAGTATTTCAGCTGAGCCTCCCTTCCCGCAGCAAGACTTATGTCTACAATGATGATCTGTATTATGATCTACATTCTGGGATGGGCAGCCAGGGCCGTTGTAAGATCCATACTCTTCTCACAGACTGTAGGAGTAGCTGCAAGTTTCCAGGTGATTTTTTCCTGCCTGTGTAGTTTATTGGCCACTCCTAAAACCAGAAATTTACAGACAATGCAACTGAAATGTGAGCCTTTCCAGTTGGTAGAGATGAAGGTGCTACAAGGCACCTATGATTACAAACAGAGGTTTCTAATAGCACCCCTCCAAAACAACCACTGGCTGCTTGTACAGCACCAGCCATGTGTAAGAGACTTAATGCACATACAGACAGAAACACATCAATAATCTTACATTATCTCATAGCAGAATAAAGTAGCAAGATGGCACATTTTGCTGTTGGTGATTTCAGCTGTATAAGGCAGTGAAATGATACAGGTCTAAAACCAACACACCTGAAGCACTGTCATCTGCCATCCAAATAACACACAGAGCAACCTGAGTTTGTCAAAGAAACACCTCATCATCTGTGTCGTTTAGTCCATGTGTAGTAAGTAGATAAATGGTCTTAATGTGTGAAATTACTTCAAGATGCCACATAACCTTTAAACTTTAACTAATCTGAGCTCAACACCAACTCCTTCAAAAATCCTTGTAGAACTATGCAATTTTTTTCCATAAGAATATTTTTTGAGTGTAGAGAAAATGCTCCAAAGCACCTGTCCCTTTACAGGGAGAACTTCCCTGGGGACAAGGGTGGAATGTAGACAGCTGCTGCTGCCAGGATCATCCTGGCTGCAGAGAGAGCACTTCACGGCCTTGCTCAAAATTTGAAATTCTGTCCTTATTCTTTTCCACAGTGTGGATCAGCCTCTACTACCTGGCTTTCTACGTGGTGATGTCGGGGCTGTTTGCGCTCTCCATTTATTCTTTAATGAGGACGATTAATCCATACGAGCCGGATTACCAAGACCAGCTGAAATCCCCAGGTACTGCCAGGGTCTGGGAGCAGCTACATAGGGCTGGGCTGGGCTGAGAGGCATTGGCAGAGCCCAGGGCTGAGGGGAGACCAACGTGGAATAAATCAGGTCAATTCTGCCCAGACAATTCCTGCAAAGTTTAACCTCTGCCTGAAAACACTTTCAGGCTTTAAAAAAAGTCTGGCACATTTATTTGTGTATTGATATATGAATACATTTATATATCCATATAGTTATGAACATATAATATGAAAATTTTACATATATGTATTCATTTATTTCATCTTGCTATTGGGATCATCAGTGCCTGCCTGTAGCAGGTCACGTTCTCTCCCTATGGGCAGAGGTCATTCCCTGGGGAAGTCCTAGGTTCTACTCCAAACCCCCAAGCACCACAGAAGGCTTTGCGGTGCCCAGCAAGATGCAGAGGCGATGGGGTGAGCAGCCTGGGGTGGGTATTTCCACACTTGCCCAGCACCATGGAAAGTCCCTGGGAGAGCAGGAATACCTTGCCAGCAGAATGTGCTGTGCCAGTAATCAAGGAAGTAAAAATAAGATGTGGGATTAGGAATACAGATTTGTGGGACATGAAAAGAGATAGGGGAGATAATCAGAGACCATCAGTTCACATTGCTAAATCTTCACACTCCAATGGCTTGTTTCCACAATGGGAGGGAAAAAAATAGCTCTAAAAATTATTCTATCAGATGCTTTTGTATTTTGAAGTTTTCACTCCCAGTATTCAGCAAGTTTGCTGTTTGTTGGGAAAATAATTCCTGTGACATATTATGTGTGGCTTTTTCAAAAACTGTTTCTCATGCTGCCGTATGATCTGTTTCTTTGACCCAATGTGACTGATATTGCCAAACAAGTCCCGGGGAAATCCAGTGCAATTGCTGGAATGATTTTCCAAGCTGTTCTTGTAACAGCATGGATATATGTGAAAAGAAAATAATTCAGCAGCAGCACAGGCTTTAGGGGTTTTGGTTGAACAACTCACAGCTGAGATGGGTTCTGTACATGGTTAAATCCTCCCCAAAAAGGCTGGAGGATCTTAGACACTTAAAATCAGTCCTGATACAGCATAACTGCTACTGTCAATTCAAATAAACAAATCTGTGCCTGGCACCTCTCCTCTGCTTTGTCTTCCCCTTTCTTCCTCGTGAAGGTGTAACCTTAAGACCCGATGTTTATGGCGATAGAGGACTACAAATTCATTACAACGTATCTGACAACAAAACCTGGGAAGGTTTAGTGACAACTCTTCACACCTTTCTGACAGGTAAAAATGAAGTTTCTTGCATAATACTGAAAAAAACGTGCTGCCTTATCTCCCATACTAGGTCTGAGGACCTTAAGTCAGGGCTTCCATTTTACATTTGTCCTTCTCAAATCACAGATTTTGAGTGGAAAGTGCATCTTCCAAAAGGGATGAGCAAATCACCTCATGAATCTATAAATCAAACATACATACACATCTATTAAAATCCAGGCACTGCTTCAGGGCCTTTACTTCGTTTAATCCTAAACAGCCTTAAGAAAACAGACCAATAGAAAGTCTGAAGGAAGAGGGAGGACAAAAGGTCTTCAAAATTAGTCTAATCTAAATTAATCAAATTAGTTTTTCTATGACTACAAACATCAAAATGCCACAATTAATCTCCTAAAGCATGGTGTCTTCAGGGAATACAGTCAAAGTAGATTATGTGCTCCATTTGCCTGTTCATGTCTTAGCACATTTATATTCCTCTTGAGCCTTAA
>VYZR01046459.1:14686-33836 GCA_013400675.1 Oxylabes madagascariensis
GGACTGGTCTGTCCTACTGGAGGAAATGTGCCTGCAAAATCCTTTTTCCTTTGAGATATCTATAACTACTGCGCAGGAAATGCTATGCCATCAATCTTTCTTTACAGAAATAACAAAAGATTAGCAAGTCTGGCACAATATACTTTGAAAATCAGTTTCTGCTCATTGAAACAATTTAACAACTTCTGCTTTTTTAGAAGTTTTCTTATGCAGTGAGAATAGGAACATCACAGCTTCAATCTGCTTGATAAAAGTGACTAACTCCCAGTATATGAGTTAAGACAAAGAACAAACTTATAGAAAAGACAGCTATTTGTTAAAAGCCATCACAAGAAGCCTTCTCCTCAGTTGGAAGACCTTCCTAGGTTAAAGAAGAAGTACAACTGAATGCCAACAGGTACCAGAGGAATTAAAATGTGGAAGTTTTCTGCATCCATGAAATGACTCACAGTCCCGACACAGCACGAAAGGCTTTTGTTCTTGTGAGACTGTACAGCAACAGCATCACTAATCCACTATCAAAAATCAGGTGTAATTTAAATAAGATTTAAATACGAAAGGAGCCTCTGAAAAGGGAGAGTCTTATCTGAGGAACATAAAAATGCCAACTTCAGCAAAGCACAAAAACATACAAGAAAGGAGTAAGATACGAAGCAGTCCACAGCCAGCATTGCAAAGTGATTATTTCTAAGTACCATAAAGGACATTGTCAGCAATCACTTTCTGTACCATTTGGCCTTAGAGCTGAGTTTTGGGGTTCGCTTTATAAATTTCCCAACACTGTGTCACCCTGGAATACTGTAAACAGGGATCTGTAATGGAAAACCAAACATTTCATGAGAAGGAGCATGGCATGGCCTGGGACCAGAACGCTTAAGACCTCTTACACTTGCAGACATGCCAGAACCTAGTGAAATCTGGCAGGTTTAGCTTTCCAGGAAATGACAAGAACTTTCATGTCCTGTAAAACCAACACTGTCACAGAGCTGCCCTGCCCCAGCCCTCACTGAAAAAAGAATGTAAAGAAACTGCTGCTTTGACTGATTGATTGATTGATTGATTGATTTTTTGTGGCAATTCAGGTACTGAACATGCCCACACTCCTTTATATCACTGTTAAAAACTTCTGAGTTTCCCCTAATGCTACTGTGAGCCACAGTGCTCCTCAGTCTTGTCCCTCTTGGGAAGCTGAGATTTTCCTGTGTACAGCCCCTCTCGACCTCCCACGGCAAGAAAGGCCACAGCACCCAAACTTAATTAGAACAGAAGAAATGGACAAACAAAGCTACAACTGAAAACTCACTTCCTGCTCAAACCATCACATTCAGACATTCTGGCTGTATTAAAACTCCTGGTGGCTAAAATATTTTATGTTTACAGAGATTTATTTTACTTAGAAAGCACAGTTTTCACAACATATTTTTTATCAAGAACTTCATTTAATGAAAAGACCAGTTTTTCTTCACAGGTTTAAATTTCAACTTCTTGGTCTATTTTGAACAGATGAAGCGCTCCTTCTCTGAACAAAGAGGTTTAGGATGAGGAATAGAGAAAAGGTTAAGAGTTAACAAATCACAGAGGCAGAAATCTGCCTTCAGCTCCCAGCACAATACCCCCTAATCCTTAATGCATGTGGCAAGACATGGAATGTTTGAGCAACAGCAGGGCTGAACCTGGAGGGGGTTCCTGGAAGGTGAGCTGAAAACTTTGACCATTTCTCTTAACACATTATTCCAGGGATTTACAGGCATGTGTACCAGCCTTCCCCAGCTATGCTAGGCGGCCCAAAGGGCAACTCCACTGACAAAATACTGGGAGGATGGTGGTGGTTAAGGCAATTAAAAGAAATGCTTAAAACATTTGAATAATCACCCAGGACCCGCACTCCAAAGCTTTTAAGGTTCATTCAGTCTTAATGAGTCTTTTTGCTAACAGAAAGTTGTTAAACTAACCTTCTCCTCTCAAGGGCATCAAGCTCTCTCTTCGCTCCCAGTTCTCCAAGTCCCTTTTGTCCTCTCTATCACATGAATGCAATACATTAACTTTCAAATTATCATAAAACCATCTTGCCTATCTGGAAAACAGCACATCTGTGAGAGCTACTGCCCTGAATGCCACGCAGAGCTGGCTTCTCCCACCCAACCCACGGTGCAGGGAAAGGCTGGGCAGCAGGAGCACCCACAGCTCACACACTTCCCAGCATGCTGTCATTTTGAACTACTTCAGAAACACCATATCCTATCAAACCAAGTACCCTTATTAACAATCCTTTATTTGCGACAACAAAGTAGCTACGCCTAATATCTCCAAGTACATGTTAGACTGATGTTATCTTTGTGGTATCAGTGTTACACTCTGTTATTTTTCTGCAGAAGTGAATCAACCCTAAAAGCATTTTGATTAGACAGAACGAAAATACATTGATAAATGTAAAACAAAAGCTTTCTGAAGCTGGCATCCTGACTTAAATTATGTATTTGTTTGTAATTGGTTGCAGGAACAGAGAAGAATGGACAAAACACTTGATGCATTTGAGATAGAACTCTGTCTTTTGAATTGATGAATTGGTCTGCTGATACAGTAGCCCATTTATTTTTTTAAATTAACTTACAGAATTTGAGACCTGTGTCTTCCCCAGTACACTCATTTTCCAGGCCAGTCAATTTTTGCAATTAATGCTCATCGCTGCAAGCACAAGGGATCATTTTGCAAAGCAGCAAATGCTTTTTTGCATTTATACAGAAAGTATTTGGCAAAGAAAGACTTATGTGTGTGCAGTAAGCATTTAAGTACTTATCATCTAACTCTATACAGGAAAACTTGACAACCTACTGCAGGAAGGACATGTCTAAATGAATACAGCACCGTATTGCAGTTGGCATTTGGTCCTGTCAAGGCAACATGATTTATTTTGCAAACAGAACCAGAATATGCAATAGAAGACATCGTGGAGAAGCTGCTTAAACAGCAGAATTCAAACAAAACCATATATCCCATGAGTTAAATTAAACCTATGATAATATTTGTCTATGTAATGATCTAGAACAATCTTTTATGATTACAATTTTTGTATTTTTCACAGCATTTTATTGAACAACATCCAGTGACACAGCTCTTTATATGTTATTATGAAAGACTTCTGTACCGACTAAATTGGATTTACAAAAAAGGGGCAATAATGAAAATCTCTCCTACTACTTTTTACAAGTTTTCCTTTATTATATAAAAAAAATAGAAAAAAATACCCAACAGCACTATGCTACACCAGCTTCATGTTTGTTTTTGCTTGAATTGAAGATGTTATGCTTCTAGGTCATCCAGTCAGAGAGAATTAACAAACTTTCAGAGACAGATCAATCATGAAAAGGCACTGAAGAAACTAATTGGATATTTAAAAAATAGAAACCTTTCCTTCAAAAAAAATGTTGACTCATCAAACCATTCTTAGTAAAAAAAAAACAAAAAAAACACCAAAACTATTTTACTGAAATGTCCAGCTTAAAAAAAAAAAAAAGAAAAAAGGAAAAGTAAAATGAAACTGATGGAGATACTTGAAAAGGATGGTTTAGAAATTAAAGGTTGGGAGTTTCAGTTTTATTGTCATACTTCAAAATCAGAATACCAGTGTACTCATAGGGATAGTTACAAATAAATTTATAAAAGATTTTTAGAACAGTGAAATCAAATGTTTTGGTTTTAAAAATGGAGAAATATTTTCCAAAAGTGATTAAAAATCTTAATTTTTAGTTGCTGTTCATAGAAAATATTTTCCAAAACTTCAGTAATTTTTTTTCAGATGGAAAAATATCCCCAACTTTCTGCCCAAACTTAATACAACTTTTTTAACCAACAAACATCACATACATGGAAGAAAAGAAGATGAAGGACACCCCTCATCCAAGAACAGGAGGTCTACAGACACTTTGCTAGACAGATTTTCTCATCAGTACCTAACACTTCCTGTTACAGTTCCTTATGAACTGCCGAGGAGATAAACTGGAGCTGCCTAGTCTCTCCAGAATCTTCCCAGGTCTAGGGCAGAGCTGTTTATCCTATTTTACACCAGCTAGGACACACATGTGGCAGCTGGGAATTTTGCAATACTTTTCATTTAACTTCTATTGTCTCTGACATGATTCATGCACTAGGGCTACAGGGAAAAATACAGAAATTATATCTAATATATTATATTCAGCTTGAAGAGTTTAAAAAAAATCAGCTCCTTCTGCAGCTGGAGAGCAGAGGAAAGGGAGCAGAAAAGTGTGACTAACTGTTCTTGAATATACAAGACATGTGAACCAGAAAAGGAGCTGTGTTACTGTGGCTGGGGAGTTCATAGATCTGTGATTCACAGCATTACAGGGCCCATTTGGTATGCAAAAAGAGAGAATGATGAAAGGAATAGTTAGTCATGGAGAAAAAGCTAGACAGAACACACAAGGATGCTAACCCCTGGGAAAGGAGCATATTCAAGTGTGATCCACAGCCTGGGAAAGAGAATACGGTCTTTTTTTCTTTATTTTCCTAAAAATACCTTCTTACTTTGGTAGGTAGAGCACTCAAAGGAGTGTTCTACATCTCAGCCTAGAAAGAGCACCATGAACTCCAGTGCATTGCTCAAGCCTATCTCAACCCAAGTGGTTCGTACATTATTCTTCAAGCTTTTGCTAAAACCAGACAGCCATATTCTCTCATGACCATACCTTTTTTCTCCTCTCAATTTAGAAAGTATTATTTGAGGCAGGCAAAAGAGGAAAGAAGGCCATGCTAGCTGTGCTGCTGGAGCACACAGTGTACTACCCTCTGCATGCAATTGCTGAAATCACCACTGTGGAAATGCTTCCTCTTAAACTTTCACCTCCTGAAAACAGTTGTGTTCAAAGTAGGGATGAAGGAGAATGATTTGCCTTAGGGATCCCCTTGTCGACTCATGCGATTGCTGTTGAAAATGGTCCGGATCTAAAAGACCACAAAGGCGTTTGATGTTCTTCATATATATCCTTCAGCAAAAGAACTGGGAGAACAGTCAGTGCTCTTGTGCGTGTGTTTGCATTTTCAATAACACACATGAAACAAGCTGTGCCCTGCCTGTTTGCAACAAGCTCTATCCTGCCTTGATGTACCCATACCATGTCTCTTCCACTGGTGTGTGTGTGTGAAGAGGAGGGGCAGGAAAGGGGGGAAATGGCATTCATATGGAAGAGATAGGAGAGGGACTAGGGGGAAATGATAGGAAAATAAACGGAAACGAGGAGATAAACTGGTGCGTAGAAATAAGACAGCCTTAAAGAAGAAAAAAAAGAAAAAAAAATGTGAGATAGGAAGGGAAAAGGCAATTCAAACAAAAAAGGTTCGTAAGACACAGATGAAGAAACAGGCAAGCATGAAGAAAGAGACAACAAAGGAAGGAAAATAATGTAAAGTACAAAAAGACAAAATTAAATTAACCATCCCACTGAAAAGAGCTAACCAGAGCAACATGGGATAAATCAGGTTGGTAAGATGGCAGGAAACAAACCAAAGAGGAAACATGGAGGACAGTAACACAAGCTTCATTTAACACTGTTCATGGGACAGATCTTCCAACAATTTGTTATGCAGTTGCCCTGTGATCACTGATATGAATGATGTCTGGTTTCAGATCAGATCTCTCAGCAGCAAATACAAGCAGTGAGGAGAAATGGCCACAATGTGACTGCCAATGGTGGGAGAAGGATTCCACAGAAAAGTCTGTGGTAAAGCAGAGAATGGAACCTCAGCTTACAGTCTCCTTTCAATGAAGACAAGTCTTCTGCCTGTCCTTCTCTGCCATGCATGATGGATGAATCCCTGCTCCAGTAGTGTGACTCACCTCTAGTCAGGACATTAGCCCAACTAGCATCTAGGAATAATGGGACAAGAGCATGGTAAACAATTCAGCCTGCTGCCAGCAGTAATTTCCCCAGCACAGAGTACAGCCCCCCTTTCTCCAATAATGACTCCAGATGGTTTTGCTGATTTCCTGCTAGGTTAGGACTACCAGCCAATCTGGGAACATACACCCAAGTTGTAAAATGAATTATGGCCAACTGCTGCAACTCAAAATAAAGAAAAAAAAAAAAGCATAGAAAATTTTTAGAATGATTTCCCATTCACACAAGCAGCAAAAATGAGACATGGCATCACCAGAAAACTGCTTACCCTGGGTGTCTTTACCACATCCATAAAGCTCTTGAATGTTGCTCTGAATCACAAGGAATCTCCAGGGCCCCATGGAGCAGGCAATGCCTGGGTATGACACCCCACAGCAGTCTGCCTGCTAAACCCCCTGCTCATGCTGCAGGGACACACTCAAACACACAAGTGATCTCATTGGTTTTTGCAGCACTATTTATGGTGATGTCAAACTATTTACCTGAGTGGGGGCTTTTTGGCAGTTAGGCTGAAAAAAAATATTCAGGAGCATGTTTTTCCACCTGAACCAAGGAAAGGTTTGGACCTGAATTTACAGCCCACTCTGGGTTTCATCAGTGTGCATATGTGCAGGCACCACTGCTGCCTCTGAGTGATTCAGAGCATCTGTGTGGGAATGAGCGGGCAAGATCAGTCAGAGTCTGTCATCCTTTATGGCCCTTCTTACATCAATAATGTTGAAATGTAAAGGACACAAAAGCTGCAGGTAAATCTTACTGGTATATTATTATTTTTTATGTCAGACTGGTCATGTTCTTGCTCAACCGTAACTTTCCAAACTGAAACATTTCTGGTTCCTTTAAAACATGAGTTAATAATGATAAATCAAAGATATGGATGTTCCTAAATTAAAGAGGCACAGTACAAGGCCTTGCTATAATCAAGGAAACTACTGTTATCTAGAGACACAGAAGAGTCACATTTAATTCTGCATTCCACACTTTAGCCCAAAGAAATACTAATCCCCTTAGTCCCCTTGCATGGTGCCATCCAGCACACGCCCATCAGAAACAATGAATACATACATCAAGTGAAGAGTAAGGGTAATTTCCTGTGGTTGTTTTACAAGCAAGAGATTAAATTGTGACTACCCTGCAGAGGTTTAAACAATGGCTTGTAATAAAAATGATGCCATAATATGTAATCAGAAGTTTGACGTGCCTAATGCAGCATTCATATGTAAAATGTCTGCAGTGGAAACAGCCCAGCCCTCTCATTTCAGTCTTTATTCGGAAATGAAACCTTGGGCCAGGTACCTCTGATCACCTGCTGAAGTCCCTATCAAAGGATGGAGTCAGATTTTCATGGAAATGACACGGGAATCAGACTGGCTTCAGGCAGGCAGAAGCTCTCTGGAGCCCACGAGAACACGAGCCTCTGCCTGAGCCTGCTAGTAAGCACGTAATTGCCACGCACGACTGCATGGGGAAATTTTGAAATTTATCTGTTACCCTGCCCGTTCCTCCACTAACTGAACCACTCCATGTGGTTCCTGTACGACAGCAGAGACATTTACTGCATCATTTGATGTCTTCCTAACGCTAGAAATATCCCACAGGCATTCACCCACTGTTTTCCTAAATGAAAGCAGGAGGTCAGAAGTCATGCATGCACTTCAGCCCATTTTACTGGATTAACAACCCAGTGTGGGCACAATCTGGATCCCAGAAAGCTCTTGGGGAAGCACAGGGGGTGACACAGACACGAGCCAGGGTCCGGAGCTGGCAGTGAGGGGCCAGGCTGCTGTGAGAGAGGGCAAGGACCGTAGGGGTGGGACAGGGACAGGCAGGATGACACGGCCCGGGCCCGGGGGTGCGTGGGGGAAGGCGGAGCAGGGCCGTGAGGGGAGTCCGGGCAGAGCCTGGGATGTCAGGAGCAGAGCAGGACAAGGCGGAGGCCGCAGACAGAGGGAGCTGCGGCCGGGGGCAGAGCAGCCGGGCAGGAGGGAGCGGCAGAGGGCAGGGGACAGGGGGCAGGGGGCAGAGAGCATGGGGCAGGGGGCAGAGGGCCGGCAGGGCAGAGGGCCGGCAGGGCAGAGGGCCGGCAGGGCAGAGGGCCGGCAGGGCAGAGGGCAGAGGGCAGAGGGCCGGCAGCCGCAGCAGCTGGGCAGGAAGGGCGAGCTGCGCCTCTGAGCCCTGCCAGCATCCCAGCTCGGCGGGCAGGCAGCGAGCGGCCACAGGCGGCTGTCTGAGCTCATCTGAAGGCAGAGCAGCTCCGTACACCCATCCTCTTGGGAACGATGTCTGGTAGCACCCACCCATTCGAAACCATTTCGAAACATCCCGGTTATGGAGCGTCTCCCTGATTAGGCAGCAGCGAGTCCAGGCGCCGCATGCACCACAAGCATCACCGCAGTATAAGCATCAGAAAGCAAAGTGAGGTTTTCAAAGTCCAGAATAAAAGACGCCGTTCAGAATTTATAAATTATTTTTACCTTCGGCTCAAGGCTGCAAGCTTTGATCAAATATTAAATATATTAAGCAAGTGCTTGAAAAGCACCATAAATTCTATTAAAAAAAAAAAAAAAAAGGGCAACAAAACCCCACCTCATTCAATAGTCAATAACAATTCTCTTGTAGTTTAATCTGCACACGATTCCTACAGATCAGTGAATAGCAAAAAGGGATCGGTACCTGCTTTGTAAGTCGTTTAGGTGCAATTTGCCTACATAATGGGTGGCTGATGAGACAGTGATGATCCTAGCGTTGTGACTGTGCGTTCCTGATTGCTTCAGCGTATCCAAGAGGAGATTAGTCAACAGGAAGTGTCCCAAGTAGTTCAAGCCGAAGTGCTCCTCAAACCCATCCTCTGTCTTCCTTTCAGGGACCAGCATCACCCCAGCTGGAGGAAAAAGTAGAGGTAAAACCTGTTGATTTATTTCAGAGGAGCAGCAAGCTAGGAGTTCGAATCTCCTGCTGCAGAGGGTAAACACGGCATTTAGAGCAGTGAGTGACTGATGATGGCATGTAAAGTCAAAAATGATTGATTCCTGACAAGAAAAATGTTTAAACCCCCACTTTGGTTTCCTTATCCAGATAATGTGCTGACTGACTCTCTCTCTCTCTCTCCCCCTCCCTGCAGGACTGTGAGTTCATTTGTGAAAAGCATTTTCAAGAGGTGGGAGCTGAGCAACCCCAACAACATTCCCTCCATCACAGCTCTGAGCAGTGGAGACAAGACCAGGCTCAGCAGCAGACCTGCTCTCCCAGACAGCCTTCTCCTGGGTCCTGGCTGGAGTTTAAAGCTCTGGTGAGTCTACGTCTGAAATCTGCAACGTCTATCTCACTGGTGTGGGTGAGAACAGATGTAGTAAATTTACTCAATATATCTTAATTACCATGCTTACAAGCAGCTGCATATTGAAATTAGGTTTTCAATGCTTATTTTGGCAATATTTTTGCATAAATTTCCACAAACCACAATTTTCAAACTCAGTGTCTAAAATAAGTATCCTCATCCCCAACATGCAATGTTGATTTCAGCATCTTGCAGAGAATTCTGAGCTCATGCATAAATTATATCATGTATTGAGGCTGTGAGGGATAGTTACCCTGCTCAATTATAGCATAGACTTGAATGCTATAAATGATTCTTTTTTTATTAAAATTTAATTACTGTACAAGTAGACAAGACCTTTGTCATTTGAATGTAGATGGACATATGTAGATGGAGAATTCTGTTATAGGACGCTTCTCGCTAGCACCCATAAATATGATACAGCAGAAAGGCCACCTCTGCACACAAGACGTGGGAGAGTGTCAGCTTAATCCTCATGCTACTTCATGTGCCCAATAAAAAGCCTTTAACATCCCATTTCCTGATGTCAGCCTGACTTGATGATTGCATATTAAATGACCATTTTAAATTGCACATGCTGTGCATCTACATCACTGCTTTAGGGGTTCCTTCTACCTGACAGTCCTGCTTTGTTGCTGCCTCTTGGGCCAAAGAAGAGATATTTTTGAGGATCTTTTTTAATATGGCAAACACCCATAGGGATTCAGCTGTGGCTTCCTACTGCTTAATAGAGCAACTGGAGAAGCAGTGGGAGGGGAAGAAACTCAAGAAGACCACTGAGAAAATAGGGTACCTTCAAATAGAAAACTTAAGACTGAAACGTGAGCGATGTTGACTGGCAGTATAGTGGAAGAAACATAACACAAATTACATGATGAGGCTCCACAAAAGCTGATTAACATTTCCCTATGTCATTTACTGCTGTAAACTGTATAATTACATCTGTAACAGTGGCTGGGATTGGGAACTGGCATGAAGGTTATGGACAGATGCAAATGCGAGACAAGCCCAGCTGTGACTTTTCCTTGTTTTCTGGGAAGAAGAAAAAGATGGGAATGGCTCAGGGATGGAATTAACCCCAAGCTCCCAGACAAAGTCTCAGCCTGCTACAGTGCAAGTTTTAGCACAGACAGAACTCAGCATGAGGTGTTGGAGGGCAGATGGAAACATTGCTGCATCTCTGAGCACCAGGGCTAGTACAAGGAAATTATTTGCATATCTCTGAGGCCATCCTGCCCTCCAAAGCTCTGATACTTGGAAAAGGTGAAAGGAAGCAGTTTGCCAGAGTCCTATTTGCAGCAACATTGGTAAAATACAAGCCCAAGAAAGGCAGCCAATATAAAAGAGCCCCAGCATAGCAAGGCTGATCTGCATGCCAAATCCTGCTTCTGCATCTGCTGGGATTGCTGCAGGGAGCGATGTAGGACCCTTCCATGCACAGACCCATTTCTGTTGGTTGAGTCAGATAGAGGGATGGAGAAATTTGTCCCGAGAGAAGTGTGTTAGACAGCTGCTACAGCTGTTCAGCTTTGCATCATGACCAGCAGGCAAACACAAGGAGGCTGCCATTGCTCACATTAGCCCTGAGGATGCCTCTGCCACAGCAACTTCACCCTCGACCTCCAGAGAGGCACAGGATTTCAAAAACACATAGAGGTTTTGCCCTCCACCCCAATTAGTCTCCACCATCTGTGCTGTACATCCTGGAAGCAAAGAAACAGATCTCAGCTCACATCAGGAGACAGAAAAAAAATTCATTTATGCAATGCACAACTGTAAAGATACACACTCCCCAATATTTTTTTGCTCATTCTTCAAAAGCATCCCCTGTGTAGAAATTCTAGTCAAGTCCTTGAGCAGGCACAATCACCTCTGCCTGCATCTGATGCTACTACAATTCCCTTTTTGTCTTCAAGAGCTGCTCAAATAATGTTAAGCCTAAACACCTTTGAAAGACTTTTTCTTTTTTTGTTTTTTTTAAAGGCTCTCATCTTTCAGGTAGTTCATATCAAGGCTGTCAAAAAAATCTTGCCCTGTACTGTGAGGGAGGTTTCTCTTATTTGTGGAAAAGCCATTTTTAATTTGCTAAAAGTGATCATACAGAGGAATATCCAACAGGCAACTGAAACTGTCTCCTTTCTTAACAAAAGGGAAAACCTTGTAAGTGTAGCAGCAAGCTCTCTTTTTTAAATTATTAACTACCTAACATTCAGTAGATACTAAAAGTGGCATACTATTGATTTTCTCTTGTCCAGAAACATCATCAGCTTTACTTAAGTGTCCCAAATGTTAACTCAAAAATGAAAGCTGGTTCTACATTTAATTCTTTGAATTAATCCAATACAACTTGAAACATTAACAAATGCCTCATCTTTTCATTGTAAACTAAGAATAATTGTGCTTATTCTTCTGGTATGGAATCCAAACAACTCAGTATCTTTCTGATTTTAATTATCAATAGTAACCCTTATATTTTTTCAGAGTGTATGTGAAATTTGAAGTGGCAGCACACAAACCATTAATGCCAAACAGCTCAGTTCTTATATGTTCTTATATCTTCTTATATGTTTTTCCCCCCTGTTTTAGCTGGATTGTCTCCAGAAGATTCAGTTTTAAAATATCACTGGCATAAGAAAATTAATTAATAAGTAAACTGAACATGAGCTTCTACTTTTACTTGATTAGCTGTTGCTGAAATATTCTGGCAAAAGACTGAGAGTACGGGAATAAAAACTGACTAAACAAAACACGGATGTGTGATTTTGCAGAGGGAGAAGTAAATTAGAATAAGGAAAATATTTTTCTGCAAAGCTATGCTGAACAACTCTTCTTATAGGTATACATTCCAGTGTGCTGCAGTTCTGTGTTTATCATAATATGTTCAAATTACATACATTTTTAATTAGCTTTAATGAATAACAAATTATATTCTTTTTTAATCCTATGACTCGGCAATAATCGTATTTCTTATTCACAGAATAAATACACTTCAAGAAAGCTGTCTTTGCAAGCAGAAATTTATGATGATTTTCTATAAAAGTTTGTAATGAAACTCTTGGGTTTTTGACCCATCTTATGTGATTTAAAGGACAAAATGAATCTGACACTGTATGCAGCATAACAAAAAGTTGTATGATAGTTGTAAATATTATAGGTCAGACATTTTTATTGAATTATACAGGAGAATTTGTGCTATGTCTGCCCATACTGCAGATGATGACAAATATTGCTCTATCTCCCATACCTCCCACTGCAAAGACGTCCTTCATCTCCATTATAAAATGTGTTTTAAGAGCTGTAAAAATACATCATCTGGATTTCTTTACAGTGAACTAATTTTAGGTTTTTAAAGTCAGTTCTCTCAAACTCACTACAAAATAAAAATTTAAAATCTCTTTTTCACATACAGAACAGAATGTCTGCCTTCCCAGCCAGGCTCACAGAAGAGGGTTTGGAGGCAGATCCCCCTTACACAAATTCTTTTATCTCCAGAGAGCCAAAGGCTGGGCAGATAAATCAATAGGTCAGCCACAACATGCGACACACATAACACCTTCACAGCAGGAGGTGAACCTTTATAATCACATTCACCCAATTCTTGCTATTTACAAGAAAGAGATACATACTGTACCAAAAATGTTCCCAAGGGGAAAAATTAGGAGACAGTTACTTCCAGTAAAGCACAAAGCCCTTCCTCCATACAGGCTTTGCACTGTCTTAGCTGATGCCTTTAGCAGCATTTCCAACCCCTCGAGTGCAGCCACATGGGGCACCCCACCCCACTCCAGAGAATGTCAAAACCGCTCTGTCCTGCACACCCATGCAACAAAACACCTCTGGGTGTATCTACACGTAAAACAGCATAGCCCACTTCTCCCCTGAGCAGAAGAGCCATACAGCAGCATGCCCTGGCTAGGCTGCCTATACCATTCTGCTCATTCCACCTCGTTCAGTTGGGATGTGCAGCCCCAGAGTACACCGGCCCTGAAGATCTCTCCTGGCTAGTGAGCAATGAGAACATACAATGTCTTATTGTAAGAATTGCCCCCAGAAGTGCTTACTGGAGGCACAACTGTGCCCACACGACTGCTTCTTCCAAGTACTGCTTCTTCCTGCCGCATCTGGGCTGAAGAGCAGTGAATTTGCAGCTCTGCTGTAAAAGCTGTGACATAGCTGCTTTCTAAGCCACAACCTCAACCCAGAGTCCAGTGCTACAGGTATGCCACATGCCTATTGGAGTCCCAGGAAAGTGTTCTGAGTCTCAACAGGACCACACACAGAAGCCAGATTAACAGTGTATGAGAACTGAGAAGATAAAAATCCTAACAGTTTAGAAGAAAAGCACAAAAACACAGATGAAACTTGGTGCAGCTTTCCAATGCTATTGTCTTACTCCCTGTCTCCCCAGAGGGAGCTTAGACTCTTGCATTTCCTAATGTCTTTGGAGCTTTTTATATGTGTGTATGTAAGTTTCCAAAGCCAAATGGGAGGAAAATGAAGCAAAGCAAGAACTTTTATCCCATGGCATAACAATGAAACCTGGACGACACATAGATACCACACCAATGCATTTGACCCTTGGGGAGATGCAGACACCTTTTAGTCTGTCTGGCATCAGTGCTGGAACAATGTCCTGTGCAAGGACCTTTCCTGGAAGGTACTAGCCACTGAAAACAGGTTTGATAAAGGACAGGGACTGAGCTTGGGGTGGTGGAGAAAAACCATCTCCAGAGGACTAGGTTTCTCCTGCCTCATCCCAGGACATCTTCTCTATAGGAGTCTGCCTGAGCCTCTGCTTCAGCACTGAACAAGTACCCATGAGCTCTCACCTCTTGCTCTCTTCTCCCAAGATGCTCTGAAACACCCACTGCCTTTTCTGATTACCTTTCCTTACAGCTTCCCCAACTCCCTCTGCCAGGCAAAATGCATGGCCATGATGAACCAGTGAGTATTCTGCTTCCCAGACTCTCCTCTTCCCTTACCCCATAATCCAGTGATCCCGTGCTGATCTTATCAAGGAACAGCATGTGTTAAGGAAGGAGGGGAGAGGTTCAGCCCCAGACATGTATATCAGATCCATCTACCTCTCTGCTTCCCTGCAAACGGTAAGTTGCTTCTCCCTAATTCTTTTACCCAGCCACTGTAGCTCCTTTGTGTTTCAATCCCGCATCACTCTGCACCCTGCAGGCATCTGCCTGTCACACACCTGGCTCACTCTCCCCTCGCTGCTGAGGCTTGTTTCCTGCTGGAGTCATGATCCATGGCTCTCAGGCTGCTCCCAGCTTCTCCATCCCCACTTCAGTCTCAACCAGCTGTGACTGAGTTACAAGTTTCTTTGTACAAGTTACATCAAAGTGGGTGATCAAGCAGAAGAGAGGTTCCAATCCCTTCTCCACTAGGAGCGATAATTCTCATCTCTGTTAAATATCAGTAAACTTGCAAGTAAGAGATCAGTCAAGAATGCCCTCATGGAGAAAAGATTCACATAGTACCCAACAGAGACTCCAGTCCTTAAGGTTAAGGACTCGATCCTTGTGAATTATATGGTGTCTAAGCACTTCCAACCTTGACTGAGACACTTCCTATAGTTCAGGCATACCAAATGACTCTCTTCACCCTCACTACCCACCCCAGCTCTACCTCAGTACTTGCTCTCTTATTAATTTTCTGATATTTAACAAGAATATATACTGTATTCATAGTTTAATTCTCTATAAAAGTCTTTTAATCAGAAAATTCAAATGTTTTGCAATCAAGGTTTCTGTCATCCTGATGGTTCCCAATTAACTGTCCTGTTCTCCCCACCCATCAACTTTTTACAGTCTATTATTCATGGGACAGAAACTTGTCACAGAGATCATGGACTTGTGATCAGAGACTGAGGCCACCAGTCTGGACAGTGGAGAGACCGGAGGAGCCTGAAATGAGACCCAGTGCCCATCTCCACCAAGCTCAGAGGCAGCCAGGAAGAGCAGATGGATGCTGGTGCCCAGTCTCAGCGCTGGTGCATTTGCCTGCACGCAGCACCTCCCACCACGGCTCAGGGCTGTGATTCTGGCAGAAAGACCTGCTCAGGCTCCACTCGGGGCATGCTTGGTATGGGCAAAATATTCCGTGAGGAACACATACAAGGTGGCTTACAAAGGGCAGTGCTTAGCAGGCTTCTGACTTGACCCAGCAGGGGAATATTCCCTATGTGGCAAAAGATGCAGCCACCACTGACACAAAGGCAAGATCGTGTCTGCATTCAATTCCACACTGTGTGATAAGACCACAGCCTTTATGAAAAACCTTGCCATAATTTTTCACTTTTAAAAAAACCTCCTGTTTGTCTTATCGTTGCTGGAAACAGATAAACTGTTTTATCTGGCATTACAAAATAAAAAATAAAAAGAAGAAGAAGAAAGAAAAAAAGTCAGTCTAAGGCAAATACTTGGCATGGAAATTCTTAGCCCAAGCCCTAAAAGTTTGGCTAAGTAGTAAGGAACTGAGAACTGAGTATTGTCTACTGCTGGTGCTCCCAGACCCACCTATAATGTTCACAAGGGAGAAGCACGCTATATTAGCTGTGCCAAAGAAGATAAAGAAGTGTGTCCTTCCAGAAAAACAAGATAAAACCATGTGTCTTAGTTTCTCAGTAGGTTAAAGAAAAGAAAAGGAAAAAATGCAGGCAATCCACATTCAAGGACTGTGAGAGCAACAACCAAATCTTGGCAGGTTCAGAACATAACCAAACCAGCTCTAGTACCTCCCTAAGAACAGATTCACATTCTGAAGCAATGTCACACCACTACACGTGAACACAGCACAGGCTAGTTCCTTGGAAAATGTGTCAGTTAAAAAAAAGGATTTCATAACCAAGGATTTGATTTAATGGTAAAATAAACCAGAGCATTCCTAATTAGGTCTGGTTACAAAAACCCCTTTGTTTCCTAAAAATATTCTCAGTAACTGTTGGGTTATTTGAGTTGGCACAATGGTGAGTTAGCCTACTCACAATCAGAAAATAGGAAAGTCAGTCACAGCTTTCTAATTCAATAGGATATTCTCTCAGAAGTAAAATATTTTGGTTTGGAATTTGTATATAAAATGTTTTTACCTAAAGGCTATGAAAGGATTAAGTAAAAAAAAAAACACATGGTCACTCCTGCCTTTCAGAAAAGCCAATGGCAAATGTTCCACACTCTTAAGTAGAACCGGTTGGGTTTCCTAATCCATCAATAGCTGAATTTTGTATCTGTCTTCCACTGATAAAACGTTCACATTCAAGACATAAAAGCAAAAGGGTCAAAAACCTGCAGCATGTGAAGCCTGAGATATTTCCCCTTTCACAAAGTTTTTGATATCACAGACAGAGAAAAAAGCTTTGAAAATAATCAGAAAGACAAAGATAATATCAAACAAAAGTCAGGATTTTCCTGAATGAAATCCTTACTCTTTGAAAGCTAGAAGAGTCTAAGGTTACCCCTCTAACTTAATAGTTCTTCCAATAAAAAATAAACCTTTTATAGGAAATCTGACATCTTCTTATAAGATACATATAATTCTGGGAGACAGAAGTGCTATTCAAGTATAATAAAATCTCTAGCTGACGACTGCTGCTGAAAGTCCATATGCCAGATAAATGTGGGCATTGCACAACCCTCATTTGCTCTGAAAGAGCCAGGCTGGGTACTGTCAGCAGTGTCATGGTGCTCTGACACATGAGCCCAGACAAGTTACTCGCAATACCCAAGGCACCTAACACCTGTGAAGAGCAGTGTGTGAGCAGCCAGCCTCCTCACAATCAGCTCTCTTAAAAGATGATCTCTTCTGAAAAATCTTAGAAGATGGCACTTGTCATGCACTGAAATTCATAAAAAAACCCATGGCTCTGAGAGTTTCTTCTGATTTTAGAACATATTAATACTGCATGTTAAGGTCCTTATGAATCTTCCAGGTTTTCCCACCATGCATGGAAGATCCATTGTAAGCCGCTCTCTCCACCACCTCAAATTAACTCTTCCAGGTAAAACCATCTTCCAAAGGCCCAGCTCTTTCATGATATCTAGTACTTATCATCCATTACATACAGGTAAAGGCTATTTGCTCTTCTGCTCATCCCCTTCTCTCTTTGTCCCTATCCCTCTATACCTTTTCCATCACAGCTTTGCTTGAGTATTGCTCTAATTTGTCTTTGAGGAAGGATAAAGATGAAACGTGATGTTGTAAGCAAGACACTGGAAGAACTTAATGAGATATCATATCCTGAGTTCACCACAGCTTTCCTGTGTGGCTGGAGGAGAAGTATTAATTTCAATGAAATCCAAGTTTCACTGGATTAACAGCAATCCTCACTAACTTTCCCTCAAGGCCTTCTGCAGTGAATTTCCACATCTCTGAGGTTTCTTTCCTTTTCATCAGAACAGTCAGTGTAGCCTGCAGCTGCTACAGGCAAGGGAGCTGGCTCTTACCTAATCCAGTGGGACAGGATCTTTTCATAGATCCCACTGTGATAATTTCAAACAATTTAACTATTAGTAAATTCAACTTACAAATACGACCTGTGAGTAGGTAAGTATGTATAGAATTATTTGCATTTGATACATGGCCTTGTTCCCAGCCCTCAAATTTCACTCTTCTTCTGAAGATCTGATCCTGCAAATACTCAAATGCAAGAATAATTTAATATATGATCAACCATGACAGCACCCGTGGGACTATTCAAAGGACTCCTGGCAAAGGATTATGGCTGACCTGCACATGGCTGGATTGTGTGTAGGTAACACAAGGAAATACATATATTTCACACACTCAGCTACTGATACAGCTTTTAATGTGCTCTAGGAACTGAAGAGGTAAGCTTATACAGACTTACTCATTCTATCAAGAGACTGATAATTTCTCAGATGATCCACAAAGTACCAAATATGACCATCTGAATTAGCTAGCAGTTCAGGAATATTGATTTTAAATTGGCTTAGATAGGCTTCAACCTGGAATATATTAACTGAAATCTGTCTGCAATAGGCTAATAATAGCCTGACATCTCTAAAATGGCATTTCATGGTTAATGAGCTAGATGGTGCATGTTTGGCATTCAGAGGTATTCTGGTGTCACTAAATATCTAGTGATTTTTGTGTTGGCTCTGTTGGTTTTAAGATCATTAAGTACTGTTAACAACATACAAGCAAAAACATTAACTAACAATGTGCTGAGAAACAGTTCTAGCACACAGAGAAAATGACTGCCTTCAAGGTTAGAAAAAAACCATCTCTGGCATGAAACAGTGACTACTGGTCATGGAATTTTACAAAGTGTTTTAGTATCTGTCCTTTTCTCCACCACAAGAAGACAGCAGACTTTCTAATGCATTTTAACAGCAATGTCATTTTTAGGAATGTATTAAATAATTAACACTAGTGTACATGCTGTAATTTGCTAAATGCTTTTCAGCTGTACAAAGACACAGTTCTTTCCAAAACAAAACTAAAAATTAGCACCCAATTGCTAATTAGCAGACTAGAAGACACATTCTTCTGACCTTCTCTCAGATTATGCTTTCTGCACTGCTTGTGCTGCATCCCTCTTTTTGTGGCTCACAGTTCAACCATTTAGCTTACTTCTTGTTTTCTACAGAAAATGAATTTGTTTTCTGTGTCATAGCATTTTTCTCTTTTTAGCACTAGCACATTACATTAAAAAAAAGTTTATATAATACTCTATTTGCATTTTTAATATGTTTTGTTTATTTTAAAAACCAAGAGCTGAGCATGCATATTACTGATGCAGAAAGCACAGTAATGGAAAAACAGGCCCTTATTTGTCAGCTGAAATAATGCGTGCATTCAACCAAATTTTTCCTTTTAAATTAGAAATTAGAAAGTTAAATGTACATGCTAAAATAAGCTATAACAAAAA
>VYZR01046460.1:0-12473 GCA_013400675.1 Oxylabes madagascariensis
TTCACTTGTAGCAATCCAAACTTTCTCATCCCTGCAGCTTCACCCAGTGCATACCTGGAAGCCAACTTGTTCTTTTCTTTCCTTGACCTGGGTCTGGCAGTTAAGGGAAGTTCACTGACCGGTGTCAGGTCACTGATCACCTTATTCAGCTTCCTCAGCTCGTTACCAATCTGCAGGAGTTTTCTGGGGTTGGGAGTCAGGTCTTCTACATCAGTCCTCCGTGACTTCTTTGCTGCATATTTTCCTGTTTTAAACACGCAGAAAAATGGGTAGGGAAGTGACACAATACATACACAATCCTGTGAGAAAATACTCTAAGATAGGCATTTTTGGGTGCAGTTTAAGTTCCTTTGTTCATTGCAGGAGAATGGGCCGGAATCAGGTGATCCCTGTGGCCTCTCACAATAGAAAGAGCATTTCCAGACAAAGAGCTTTGTACAATTCATATTCTATCCAGATCAGATAAGAGCAAATACTGCTGGCCAGGCCCTGGATGTGACAGAGAGCATACACACAACTCTGCTGAAAAATGTATGTCACAAGTTCAAACCCTGCTGTTTTGCTCCAGCTGTAAACTTGTTAACTCCTATTCAGCCAAAATATCCTCCTGCACACTCCAGTGGATTAAACTCCCAAAAGATCTTATTGCTAAAGTTCTGTACTAAGAAAGAGTGCTGAGGCCTGGTGCTGAAACAATCTTCAGTGATGCTGAGATGAAATGATCCACATAAAGGCCAGTTAACCCCTTTTATTATATGTATTTGAAGCTCTTTAAGGCCTGGTTTTGCACTTGACTTAAAGGTCAAGTGTCCAAGTGTCTGGTGGGTTTGAGTCCTCAGAGCATGTTTGGTTATTTGGTGTTGGATGACAAATACAAAATAGTGGAATCACAGAATGGTTTGGGTTGGAAGGGACCTTAAACTCATCTTTTTCACCCTGTTGCCATGGGCAGGGACACCTTCCACTAGACCAGGTTACTCAGAGGTCCATCACGAGAAAGAGCAGTGATTGGGACTTTAGGTACTGGTATTTCCCTACAGGATAAAGCTTTTAAAAACTGAGATTTAAAGAAATTATATGCTTTCTTCCCTGAATAAATCTACAGGTAAGAACAACAAAAAACCCCCCTTTTGATTTAAGAGAAGGCCAATTGCTTTGTTAAAAGCAGTAATTTTCAACTCTAAGGGAACATTAACCTTGCAACCAGGGAAGTTGTTTAATTTGCTCCTTCAAAGCCAAAACCAAATGGAGCAGCCTAAAAGAGGTCCTGTGACAAGAAAACAAAAATACCCCTAAGAGTGGTTTGTTATGGGTGATGTTAATCATGTTTGTGGTGCAGTAATTGCTCACTGGGAATAAATCACAGTTATTGGAGCAACTGGTTTAAGTTTCTAAGAGGGCATCTTAAGGAAATAGTATATTCCCAGAGGTGTAACTGCTTCACTGGGCTGCATTCACAGGGGGAAAACAAGGAGGGAGGAGCAGAGAGACAGTTGTGCCTCAGTCCTTGTCCTCAGTTCATACCAGTCCCCCTGAACTTGGCAGACCAGAGCCCTCCCAGGCTCCTGCTAACACAGGCAGCACTGACAGAACGGCCACGAGCAGCAAACATCAGTCAAGCCACCCATCCCATATTTACAGTATCGCACTGAGAAAGCTTTGAACTCGTGGGGCTTCCACTGAGAGCCCTTGGAAGCCACAATTCTCAATTCATCCACACTCCTCTGGAAGAAACCACACTGAAAGTCCCTTCTGTGTGTTCACCGTGCACTGCAGAGCCCTGGTAACTGAGTAACAGGCTTACAGTGCTTGACTTTTCATGGCCAAAACACAACTTCTCAGCAGTGGTAAGGCAGGTTTGGCTGCTGAAAGCGTCCCAAGGAGAAGACACAGTAATTTGTGACCAGGATGAGCATTTCTTACCATGATGGAGCCCATTTTTCTGGTACATGTTGCTGGGCAGGGTGTCCCTGTTCCACTCGGATGGCCTCAGCATCCTCTCCTGCTGGGCCGGCGTCAGCTGCTCGCTGTACTCCCAGAAGTATCTCCGCTTGCCTCTTTTCCGAGAGGATATCGCAGTCATTTCTTTTAAATCCTCCACAGAATCGTTTTCATACCCTAAAAGGATGCAGGGGCTTGTTTATATGCTGGTGACAGAATTGTTTGTAGCCCTTTAGCAGCGGACTGAGGATTCAGTTAAGAGCAAAAACCACAGACAGATCTGTTTTGCATTATCTGACAGATTTGGTTTCCAGCATCAACTGTTCCTGGGCACTTGCCTTAAATCCAGGATAGACACTGAGCCACCAATGGGGCTTCATTAGTTGAAAAAAATGAAATTATTTATGCATTTGGAGTCCCTTTGTGTTCTCTGACCCCCTAAGCTGTAGCCCCCCACAATCCCAGCAGTGCCAAGTACAGACAGCAGATGTTGGACCACGTTCTCCCATCCTGACAATTTTCTCCATGAATTGGCAGAAACACAATCCTAACTCACCTCCACATTTGACAAAAAGCACGGAAAGAGAAGCAGATAACAAAGATGGATTAGCAAAAGACAGTAAAGAAAAGATTATTCAATTATAGAACACTCTGAGTTGGAAGAGGCCCACAGGATCGAGTCCAACTCCCGCTGCTCCTTGAGTCCAAAGACCTGCAGGGAATAAATCCGAGCACTGATCCCTCCTAGGCTGGAGAAAAGGGCTCTGTTGTCAGGACAGGGACCAAAGGACCATCTAAGCTGAAGGGATCTGGACCCACTGTTCACCCCCTTCCCCCTCTTCAGCGGGATGAGAAGAAATGATCCTCAGTAAAGCTGTACAGTATTTCAGACGTGAATTATGATGCACTTGATATCATGAACTGCTCATGAAGGACATGGAAATTGTAATGCCACTGTCCACATCACAGAAATATTTTACCATGACTAAACACAAACCACAGGTTTTGAAACCCCAGATATGCTTTAGAAAATAAAGATAAGCTATACTAAGGTTAAAAAAAAAAATCTCAAACCACTTCGTGGCCTTTTGTGCTAAAATGCTAAATAATAGTTTACATTTACTTAAAAATGGAGCATTTCTAAACATCACATACTCTGATGGAGCTAAAGGAACAGCCACCCATGCATGGGCTGCAGGCTTAGCAAGCCTTGACCCCATATGCTTCAGCTCTGCTTCATCTTCTACCCGCACAAAGAACACTTTCTTCTTTTTAAAACAGTCCATTCAATTAGTCTGTTTGCACTTGAACAACCAGTTGAAAGAGGAAAAACAAACTTTCTTGCTTTGGTCTGACTCTCATGTCATAACCCAAAGCACAAATAGAAGTCAGGTATGCAGGATGAAATCCATCCTGAAGTTCTGCTTCTCATCATTTCATCAATTTACTCATTTACTTGGATTCTCTGGTTTATTGGAAAGGCAAGATTTTAAAGGCAAACCAAACAATGAAACATGCTTTATAAAACATTTGTGTTGTATAGCCAAAATTATTGACAATTTACATTAAATACAGTTTCAAATACCATAAATATTTGTAACTGTAGCTCCATTTTACTCAAATGCTGTTTGACACATGTATCAAAATACACTCAAAAAGCCCACTGACTTTCCACCTAAAAAAAAACTATGTAACCCATTATATAGCAATATATAAATTGAGCCCCTCGTCACGATAACACAGAATTAATCCACCCAATGAAAACAAATCTCTGTAAGAGCTGAAGTGTACAAATGTACAACAAGGTTAAAATCAGGACTTCCTGCTTGCTTATTCAAACTGCAATTAAGTTAGCAACTTCAATTACATTGACTTAATGCATCCTGCCTTGCAAGCCCAGCACTGACCTGCCACCATTCTAAAGTTACATAAAAGAATCGAGCACAGTGTCCTACCCTAAAACACAAACTTGTTCAGCTGCTCTGCTCTGCATTTATTCCTCCTCTTAGCAAAGATCACACAGCAGGGCAGGCTTCTAAGAAATTGGAAAAGTGTTTAACTCTGAAGCCCTTCACAAAGCCCTCCTCGAAGTCTTTCTTCACATCCCTCGCTGCGGTTTCAGGTTTGAACTCACCAGGGTTAAATGAAGCAGAACAGAGAACAGCGCGCACGTGACTCCTGCATCTCACCGGGCGAAACCCAAAAATAGCCCCACTGAAACAACCCCAGAGAACTCCTCCTCTTCACCACTCCACCACAGAGGCTGCTGGCAAATCATTTCCAGTGGTTTTCCCCCAGCTGATGGTCCAGGTGCTCAGACTGATCTAATGCAGCTTCCTAAAACCATCTCTGTGAGCACTTTTTCACTCATGTCTCTTCTCCAGTGCTACTGACAACTGAATAAATTGCTGCATTTCCCATTTCGAGAATCTCCTGACTACTTGATGGCAGGAACAGTAATTTAAAAGTCTTTCTACTAAATGAGATATGAAAAATATGCTCAGTAATAGCAAAACCACCACGTTTAAACACTAGAAAAAGCCTGAGCTGGTAATTCCCATAATGAACTACCTTTGCAGGGGACCAAAATTCCTAAATCTGTGTCATGGTGATAATAAAAACACTGTTGTCCAAACTTGCCTGAGAGCCAGTCACGTTTTTAGCTATTTCTCCTTCACTATATCTAAATATTTCCTCAGATAACACTTGAAGAAAGCATTTCATTCACTCTGAAAGCATACGTGAAGAATAACCAAAAGCAAATCATGTATAAAAAAACATTAGAGGGCCAGCAACAACTCGTAGATTCTTGTCCTTTCAGTAAATTACATCCTCACTCAAAATACCAACTGATTTTGCTTTCAGAGCTGTGGAAGGTTTAATTTTCCTGTGCTGTGCTTATTTTTAGATACTTTACCCATAGTATTTACCTTTAGAGGTAAAATAGCAACACAAAGTACAAGAGTGACATAATTAGAGTACCTGGAGATGTTATTTTCTAAAATAGACAAAATATATGATAAAATTTTTAATATCACCACATTTGAGGTGAATGGTTTTAGGCTTCATTCATGGAAGGGTTTGGCAAGCTTGGCTAAGCCCAGATCCTCTGCTACTCCTGAAGAATGTAGATTGTTGGTCAGTAAAATAGTTAATTAAGTGAATTAATTCCTCCCACAGCATTTAATACATTTCTCTTTTTCATAGATCCCAGTGCAACACATCCCCCATGGGCTGCAGAGCTGGAACAGCTGCTCAGGGCCCCAGAAGGAAAAGGGAGTTCAATCCAGAAGGGAGGAAAAGGCTTCAAAATGTTAATAGAAATGTGCTGTGTGCATGTGAAAGTAGCATAAAGGGCAGAATGCTTAACGAGTTTAATGCCAACGCAGGAAATCTAATTAGAAAATAATTTAATCTGAGCGTTCATTATGACAAACACTGACAAGCTTTAGGGAAGCTGCTGTTCTCAACAAGTAAAAATTTCAGCTGCTTTATCCCCTCAAGGTTACATATTGCCAAATGTCTGAATACTTTAATTCTTACACTCTACTACAAGGCATTTATAAGATGTAAATATTGTAATATTTTCTGAAATGAAATTAAAACTTGGTTACAATTCTGTCCCTTTTACTGCAGATTTTATTTTTATACAGTGTTGCAGTTTTGTTACCTTCTAGGTGAAGGTTAGCTCTTATTCCTGCTGTTTGAACTCCATTTCTACAGGCAAAAGAGAGGAATTCAGGTATCCTCTGAAGCCCCATGAAGTGTTGCTGCTGGAAACCACCTAGAAATGATTCTATTAATTTCAGTCATTCTTTGGATTCTGTGGAAAAGCTGTACCTGAAAATAGGACTTAAGTAATTATGAAATAATTTCATACAATTCAGGATGTGATTTCATCCTGACAGATCCAACTCGGGATAAATTCACAGCTACAGGAAGTGCTAGAAAGCTCTGCACATCCTATCAGAGAGCTACAAAAAAAAAAAAAAAAAGGCCACACTTGGAGGCAGCTGCTCTAACCTCAGGCTACAGCTGGGCTTCCTGTACTCTCTATTATTATTTTTGTTGCACAACCACAGTTTGTGTAGTTTTTCACCAAACAGGGCGGCAGAGACCTTGTATACTTTGAATTAATTGCATTTTGCAAAGCGCTTAGAAAATGTGGGAGGAGAGTTCACAACTTAAGATCAGTGCTGCTCATCTGTTACTACCAGGAGTTCAAAAGCTTTCCTTCCCACTCAGAGGACAAATCCATCAACCCCCACGTTACCAAAGCCCACCAATGCTGGTACCTGGTTCTGAGAAGGTGTCACTGATGTCATCGTCCTTATCGTCCTCGTAATCTTCTTCCTCATCGTCGTTCTCAGACAGCTCGTGCTCACTGCCAAACCCTTCATCGTGGTCCTCATCCTCAATATCATCCTCATCCTCCTCCTCTTCCTCGGGGTCCGCTTTGGCCGACTGTTCACCCAAAGCGTCTGTTACAAAAAGAGAATAATTGTGCTCTTCTTTCTTCTGCGAGGAGTCCGACACGGACGTGCTGGCAGAGAGGCTGCTCTCCCCCACCGCCAGCCCTGGGCTCTCCTGGGGAGGGCTGAGGAGCAGCTCTTGAGTCTCTTTAAAAGGCAACCCAGGAGCTGTACTGTGACCGTGGGGGGACTCCAGTCCTTTTCTCTCCTGTCTCTTTGCCACAGCCCCGCAGTAGCAGGTGTTCTCCTTGGCCGCGTCGGCGTGCGCCTGGCTCAGCACGGGCCTGCTCTGCGGCAAGGGGTTGATCTTTACTTTCGCCTTTTTAACGTAGTCTTTACATTCCACGTGGATGTTCACCTTTTCACTGCTGTAGACGTTGGTCTTGGCCATGATCTGCGTGCTGGAGGCAGGCTGGCTGCCAGGCTTGCTGGCCTTCTGGGCACAGTCCGACAGCGCGGCCTCGGCCTGCATGTTCTTGGAGGAGCAGACAGGCGCCGCTGCCCTGCTCGCCATTTTTTTGCCGGGTAACAAAGAATTTAAAGGGCTTTGTTTTACGCTAAAGAGCAAATCGGGGTAGTAGAGTGAATCTGAGACGGGCTGGGAGTCCTCGCTGTTCAGCTGAGCCAGTGTGGGTGTTTTGCTTATCACCTCTTCGTCCTGGTACGGGCTTGAGAAGTCATCCAGGCCCAGGTAATCCACCTCTTTTGTTCCCCAGATGTCACAGCTGGTTAATTTAGTGTACTTAGTTAGGTCTTCACAGTAGGTGTCCCACTGCTCCCACTTGGAGGTGAAAGCAGCTTCTTTGTCCAGGATGTCCGTAAAAGACTCCAAGTTCTCAAGGTCTTTGCAGTCCTCCATCAAAAGCAAGTTGTCCCTGGAGCTTTGCTGATAGTCCATTTCTCTGTCCTGTGCACAATAAGATAAGTTAAAAGTTCATACCGAGAAAGTATCCATAATCTATTTCCTCTACTTAATCTGGTAAGGAGAGCTCAATTCCAGTGAAGTATGAGAGAGTGGTGACACAGGAAGAGACCTCAGCTTTCAACTAAAAGCTTCTACTGAAGGTCAGAATGAAGTTCAGCTCCTGTGCTTCAGCCACAGCTCTTTCTGAGGACACTGTTCTTCCCTTAACACTGTATTTTCCTGCTATTGCAAATCCATCTGCTCATCAGGAACTAAACCAGTACCAATATCCATGTATTTAAAACATGAAAGACATCAAAGGCATCTCTACAATCTAGGTCAATCTTTGCTGTCTGCTTAACAGAATATGCTTGAGTTTACCAGTTCCTGGAAAACCTCATTCTAGCACGACCAATTAATGACCGTGAGTGACCTTTCTCCTTTGATGCAGGCAGAGAATGAAAAAGGGAATGCTCATATAAGTAGCTTGTGAGTCAACTTTTTATTTTCCTTCCCCTGCATTCACAGCTTGGATGAAATAGAACATAGCAGGGGGAAATCCTTCGCTGTGAGGGTGGGGAGGCCCTGGCACAGGGTGCCCAGAGCAGCTGTGGCTGCCCCATCCCTGGAAGTGTCCAAGGTCAGACTGGACAGGGCTTGGAGCACCCTGGAACAGTGGAAGGTGGATTTGAGCCTGTCCCAAAGGCCAGCTTGAAGAACTGCCTGAGGAAACATCACATTTGCTGGACAAGCAGTCCTGCTCTTCCCTAATCAGCAGCCAGTAATAACGAATAATTTCCCAGCATTCTTGAACCAACACCCCTTTATTCCCACAGGAACTGGTGTCAGTCAAGGAGATGAAATCCTGGGCACACACAGGTGACCTACCAGCTCATACATGAAGTCTGGATCCGAGCTGCTCGCCAGGAGATCTGTGCTCATCAGAGTCTGCTCTGAAAACAGGTGGCTCCGAAAGGCATCCCCAAAAGGAGGGTCCATTCCACTCACACTGGGCTACAATACAATGGACACACATTTCAAACACGATATAAAAAGGCACATTTTCATCTTCAACAAACAGAAAGAAGATCAGCATTTCTTCCTAGTCTCCAAAGGTTTTTTATCATCACAGATAAGCAAATCATTCCCCAGAAACAGAGAATGCTTCAAGAGCAGCTGACAACATGCAGGAGCAATCAAAGGACACATCTCTATCCACCACAGAGCTGCAAGAGCATTCACCGCTCCTTCATTCTTCCCTGTTGGTTTGAAATCTTACGTTTGCCAAGTTTTGGGGGATGTTGGCATTTGTAGAGGATGAGGGCCTGTTCTGGCAAGATCTGGGAGTCCCTCTAATACAAATCATTTTGTACTAAAGCAGTGTTGACTGTGTTTAGAGCCATTAGAACTCATAAAACATCCACATGAAATTGTAAGGAAAGCAAAATTTATGACAACTAAATCAAGATTGTTACCTCTCTCTCAAGAACGAAGGGAAATTTGCTTTTAAAAAAAAGCATTATGCAGGATGACTGGGCATGCAGGGAATGGGCAGCAAGGCCTTCTGCTGCATTTAATTCCAGACCTCAATTTCTCTTCTAGACACTCTCACCCTGAGGGTTGGGAAGGGAGAAACACTGTGCTGCTGAAAGTCATTCAGTGTGCTGGGTGTGAATCACTGCAGTAATAAAAGGCTGTTCTGCTCTCCAGGCATCCTCCCTCACCAAGAGACAACGAGGCTGAGGCTTGAACAAACACAGGACCAAAAGCAGCACCACAGCTTCCACCACAGACACTACAGGGACCCTACAAAATATACATGCTTTAATCTCTTACACATCTTCCTTCGTAGTGCTGGTCAAATTTGTTCTTAAACAGAGGTAGAATTATTTACAGAAGCGAATAAAATCCTAGCAGACTTACCTGAGGCATTTCCAAGCCCAGATTCCCCAAATCCAATTCCAAACTTCTTGTTTTATTCACTTGTAGATTCCTTTCCAGCTTTACTTCAGTCTCAGGGAGTTTACACTATCCATGCAATGAAATTTTTCCTTAGGATAACTTCAGTTCACCCTGATGGAGCTTTTCTATTTGTCGACTTCTGTGCAGAATAAACACAGCAAACCCCCAAGGAGGTGAGTAATCCTTCACCAACAGGGTGAAAGCTTAAAAAACAGCCAAAGGCAAGAATTTCCCCTGAAAATTGATTTTTCCTCATGCTGGAACATATAGAAATTTTCTTCCTCTGCCATCTTTCAATGAATGAAAAGCCACAGATGCTACAGAACAGAGTTGCTGCAAAAAACATTGGTTTTTTTGCTAAGTTACATTTTATTGCCTTTTTTCCTCTCTGCTGAAACCAGCAGCTCTACAGACACACCTGAAGAGAAAACCTTGCCAAATTGGGAACAATAATCAGCACACTGCTGGGTATCCAAGAGAGAGACAACCTTTATGACTAACGTAACAGAGCCAATAAACTCTAAAAATGTCTCAGGCAAAAGTCTCAAAATACAAATCTCAGAACAGGCAGAAATGCTGTTTCAGTGGTATCTCCTCCTTTTCTTCAGGGATGAATCCTTCCAGCACCAGATAAGATTACATCAATCACTCACATAGCAACATCTAGTGGTAGAGGATCACAGAAACCATCCAGCAGCGGAGTGGAAGAGACAGATTTCCCCAAGAGAACAAATTAAAAACTGCCAGATTCACAGCTGTCTAATAAAATATCTTCTCTATTAATTCAAGTTAGGGATATGTTGAAATTGGACCAATTTATCTACTGGTAGTTTTACCAGTTTAGGAGTTTCTACAGACCTGCTCTACTTCAGATGTTTGCCTACTGACTCTTCTGAGCTTAATCCAGCATTTTGAACAGTGTAAGGAAAACCCTCACTCAGCATTGCTCCTAAGTCAGACTTTGGTGCAATCTGCTCAGGCTGTGTTTATTCTCCTCTTTTGAAAAACAAATAGTAAACTCTGAGTGTTCTCCCACAGCTCAGAGCCCTCCCCCAGCAGCACATGACAGCATCCCCGTGATTATTCCCACTTTCAGATGGTATCTCAGCTAGTTTGTCCTCTTTAGCATATGGACCATCAGACTGTGGTGAAAACAGACACCATGCAAAGAAGTCTTTACTTATCAAAACAGTCTGCTTTGCAAAGAGCAGCTGGAATAGAAAGAACAACAGTTCCAGGTCCAGTTACACAGGAGCTCTCAGTTGAACCCTTGCTACCCCTGCCAGAGTGGCCATTCCTCACAGGGTTCTGTGGGGAACGAGCCAGTTCCTTGGGAGAAAAGCTCCTTTCTGCTCCAAAACCTCCAGGGAATGCTCCACTTTTCTAAAAGCGATATTTAAAGGGAAGTTTGTGCCTCAGCAAGCCCCATCTCCCTTCGCCCAACAAAGGCCACACCACAGCAGGACCGGTCCTTCCCAGGTGGGGACATGGCAGCAATGACTGAGTCACTTCTGAGCCTCACCTGGCCTGGGAGAAAGGGCCTGCTCTTTAAAACAAACACAGGATGTTCTGAGACACAGAGAGAGAGGCAAGGTTATCATCCTAAATACCTGAACACTTTCTTTCCATGCAGGTCGGTGCCTTTTCCAGCAGCACATCAGATTAATACTCTGACATCACCACCAGACTGCATTCGCAAGAAGACTGCCAGAGTTCTCCACGATACAAAGGGGAAAGAAAGGAAACATTTGCTGTTTCTTCACTGCTTATTTTTTGTTGTGTTTTTTGTTAGGACATGGGCCTCAAGCCGTTCCACACACAGCCAGCAAAGAGGGGTGAAACTTCATCTCTACTGACACTGATTTCTGTAACAACCAACCAACAGTTCCAGGTGCCAGCTTTTGGAACACTTCCAAATCCCCAAAACAAACATTAAAGGCTCAAAATACTTTTACTATCTCCAAGACTGGAGCGATAAACTTCTTGCACTATTTAAGAATGTCAGTGCATTTAAGAATGCCATGTCCACTCAGGTCAAAGCAGCGTATCAGCTAACCCGATTAGCCCCGTAATTCTCTTTATATTTCATTCTTGACATTTTATAATATTAGTATTTAAATGTGACTTGAGTCTCAGTACGATCTAGTCAACTATTCCACAAGGCAGGATTTTTCTTAGTAGCTCTGTGGAGAGGGAAAACACAGCGAGGCCATGAAAAGAAAAACATTGCCTCAGGGAGCTGCACAATCCAGATATCCTTCACGCTCCCAACAAAGCAGCCCTACTTCCAACTGCTTTCCAAATTTCCCAGAAAGATCAAGGTCACCATTAAAAGTCTCCCGCTGTTTAGACTTAACTACCAGTGTTTCTTCACCAACCGGTAAATAAAGATGTATGGCACAAGTCAGTGGCACATATGGAAGCACAGGTGTAGAATCAGAACTTGCTGTGAAGGAAAAGTAATTTGTAGACTGCAGTTAAAGTCCCATTTTTACAGAATTTATCATTACTGGCACTTTCAGCCCAAGACTGAGTTAGAAAAGAATAGTCCAGCTGTTGTGTTATCTATAATGAATGCAGCTCTGAATGAACTAAAAGAGCTGTGGCAGAGCTCAAGTACAGCAGCACTAAGAATTACTGAAGATAAATATAGCAGGAATTTCTACTTCAGGACAATTTCCATTAATGCCTTCCATCAGCCCTTCCCAAATGCAGAGACAGGTGGAACACAGAGCCCGGAGCAGCGGGCAGGGTGCCGGCTCCTCTGGCAACAGCCTGCAGGGAAATCAGATTTAGGTGATTAAGGAGCTGGTTCTGTGTTTGCAGGTCTGGAGTCACAGCAGTGCCCAGCTCTGCTCCTGTGAGCAGCTCCTTCCTTCCCTGGGGCCTGAGGAAGGGCAGGACACCCGAGGGGAGCTACAACACACATGGAGAGGGACTCCCTACAAGGGATGGAGTGACAGGACAAGGGGAATGGCTTCAAACTGACACAGAGCAGGGTTAGATGGGATATTGGGAAGGAATTCCTCCCTGGGAGGGTGGGGAGGCACAGAGTGCCCAGAGAAGCTGTGGCTGCTCCATCCCTGAAAGAATTCCAGGCCAGGTTGGATGGGGCTTGGAGCAACCTGGGATAGTGGAAAGTGTCCCTGCCCATAGCAGAGAGTTAAAATTAAATAATCTTTAATGTCCTGTCC
>VYZR01046466.1:1853-22815 GCA_013400675.1 Oxylabes madagascariensis
CATGATATTACCCTCTCAAAAACGAGAAAAAAATTGGAAAGTAAAAGCAGTAAATGGCAAAGCTCAGCTGCAAGTCCAGCATGTTTCTCCATCAGCTGACACTGGATGCACTGACAGAGCTCTTACTTGCCATGGCCCCATTTGGTGAGATGTGCAGTAAGCACAGCTGCAGTTTGTAGTCTGCTCGTGGCTTCTTGTGGTTCCACATTTCCCTTGAAATCCTTTCTGTCTTGTTGTGGTGATAGTGAAAATGTGGCTAAAGTACGTTCTCTTGAAATAATTGTAATTGTACACACCTCTGCTTAGGTTCTGAAGGCTACTGTAAAGGTAGTAAAGGACCCTAGCATGAGAAACAAATTTGGTAATACCATTATGAAGTAACAATAATGAAGTAAACACCTGCTTAACTTGCTTGATGGGAGCCTAGGTTTCTAATTTTTTTCTCTTTTTTGAGAGGGTAATATCATGCTGTCTCAGTGATCCACGACTTTGCAAGGCTGTTATGTCTGTCATGTAATCAAATGACTTGTAATTTCTTACCACTGCTGATCTAGTATAGAGATTTTATCTGGAGCTTTTGTAATTTCTGTTCTTCCCAGGATATTAAAACCTTTGCACTTTTAGCCTAGTGGAAATATTTAATTAGCTTGTTTCATAATGGCCTATAAAAATGTGAGTATGGCACCTGCATTGTAAACTTTTGGCTGAGCTTCTGACCGTGACTTATGCCATTGTTGTAAAATCTGTGGGACTGCCCTCAGATGAGGATCCTCAGCCTTTGGAGGAAGGCAGCGAGGGCTCCACGGGCCCTTTTCACACACTTGATAAGCACACTGCCCTCAGCCTCACGAGTGGGATAAAAGGGCACCTTGTGAGAGCTTTTCAGTGCACAAGGCTGGGATTTCCATATTTTGCCTTCCCCGGCTGGGTCTGCAGTGGCTGCCCGGATTGTGTCAAGGCCACATTCTTTCCACTGCCAGAGGTGTTTACTGCACTATCAGCTGTGGATTGGGAAATGGAACCCTCAGCAAGGGGCTGGCACAGAAACAGGGAGAGAGGAATCATCTCAAGTGGCCTGGCCACATACATGTCCTTGGGTTTATATTCTTNACAAAGCAACTGGAAAACAGGAAATAGCATTAGGAAATGCTCCCCGTGCAAGAACAAACAAATATTTGTACAGGAGAATCTGCAAGTGGCGCTGCTCTCCTCCCACACTCTGTACGGTTGCCAAAGTGACGGGCTCCCTCTGAATAAGTCACATTTAATGTATGCATAGTGGATGTCAGTGTCTGAATAATCCCCACAGACCTTGAAAATTAGATCAACTTCACAGTCCTGAATTTTTGGCTATCTGTCTGGACATAATGTGAGCGAGAAGATGGAAGTTTATTAGAGTGGAGCTGGTAAGACTTTCCAGGGAATGTTGCTACAGCGTTTTCTTTTCTTAGGAAAATCTTACAGCAATTTCTTTTTTACTTCTTCAGGAAGTAAAACACACACTGGTCACACAGACACAGGGAGGACAGCTTTCTTTTGAGTGGGTGATTGGAATGGATGGAGAGGCATCTTGCTGATTTTGAAGATAACCCAGTCCTCAGGATGACCGCTTAGGTGTAGAGGTTGTATTTGTCATGAGTTCATTGAAATATTGCCCTGAGACCAGAGAAAGAAGGCATGAAAATTTATTTATTGCTGAACATAAGCTTCACTGGAGAGTGCTCTAAGCAGAATCACTGGGTGGGACTTAGTTGTGAACTCTGAAAATTGTTTATATTTAAAACAGACATGATATGATGCAGACCTGAGAGATAGCAGGAGAATTCAGAAAATCTCTCTTGTGTGTCATGTGTGTAGCTTTAAGTTTATTCTCCTACGTCTTCAAGTGGAGGCTTAATACCTATAAAATTATGGAAAGATGGTTTTGTTGTTTATGCATTTTATGAAGTCAATAAATAAACCTTAAGCAGAAGTGATTAAACCTGAAATGGCAGCAGGGAATAGCTGTATCTCTTCATCCTCTGATTCATTCCTAAGTCAGGATTTACGACTAACTCAATTAAATACACACTTTCCACATAATTGCCCATGTGCTAGCAGAAAGTAGTCAGTTGTCAGGGATTTTGTTCATTTCTGGGTTGGCTGCCTGAGAACATAAGAAATTGGGAAGAAACTGTGGAATTACCCATAAATTTTCTTAATTGAATTGAGCATAAGCTTTCAAGCTTAAGATGTGAGCAAGGAGAACTTTCCAGTTTCCAGGCAGAGCTGTCTCCTTGCAGTTATTCACACAGTGCTGCTTTGACTTGCTGTTAAAAAATTACACTGGGGCAGAGATTAGGAATTCAAAGAGCACTTTTGTAAGAAAAATGCCTTGGTTTCATTCAGTAAGAGGAGATGTGTTAAAGGAGGGAGAGAAGGGGGGCAATGAGCAGGGCAAAGAAAAAGGACTATTACTTCAGGCAGGTTTGAATATTCAGTCAGGGAAACCTTGATCCAGCAGAGCCTTAAGAATGTACTTTTTTACATCACTTTGGTGAGACAACTGAGAGCATGTGGCCCTAGATGACAGGTCAGCCTCCTTCCTCCACCCTTCTCCTCTTCATCATCACCCATCTTGTGTGGTTCTAATTTTTTTGAGAAATACTGTTGAGGGGATTGTGTTTCTGTCACAAAGCTACTGTAAAATTTCCAATCCCTTGTTAAAAGCAACTCACAAGCTCCTTTTTTCAGGGTTTTAATGCGCCTCATGGAGGACACGTCCATCCTTCCAAAGTCTGTGTTAAAGCAGCGCTCTGCTGCCCTTTCCTGCATTTTGATGTGAATTCATAACTGAGATCAGAAATAACTGAAGAGATCTTTGATAACAGGAAAATGTACTTTAGTACAAAAGGATTCCTGCTTCTTTTGCATGCACATGTGTTCATAGGATTGTTTTAACTCATCACAGCTAAGGCAACTTACATTATTGACTTAAAATATTGGCATTTTCCATGAAAATGCAGCAAATTTTTCTGTGCCAAATGGCATGTAATACTTAGGAGCAATATTATGCCTTCAACTAAATATAATTTAAAATTAGTACCTGCAGCTTATAATATCCCAAATCCATAGGATTTGGACATTTTTTGTACATCATCTTTGGTCGTTTCTCTCTTGTGGTAATGATGTGTTGGTGTGAGGTTTTACTTAAACCAGCACAGAATTTCTTTCCCTGCGTTTCAGATCAGTGTGACAAGAAGTGTGGTCAGAGCAGCTGAATGAGTGGCGTTATCCTCCACACTCTGCAAAGCAGGTGGCTGAAAGTTTTGTGTCTTTCCCTCTAACCTACTCTGAGAGATTCCTTTCTCACCTACAAACTTCCAGCGACCTGACAGTGACAAGACAGAATAAGAGAGGAGGATGCTGTGCTCGCTTGATGATTGGCAGCAGACTCTGAAGCCAGGGTGCCAGGGTATAAAACTATAAAACAGAGGCAAGGGGGTGAATTTTCCTGCGCTGCTGGTGCAGAATTCCGGGCTCTGGGCTGAGCAGGATTTCAGTAACACCAGCCTGGAGTGCACACGCACCACGAAACTCTGCCTTCCTCCCGCTCCCGCCCAAGGCTTTTGCTTTTTTGGGGGAGGTGGGGGTTGTTTTTCTGTGCCTGCTGACGTCAACAAAATTGCCAGATGGCGTTTCAATGCTTTGCAAAGAGACAGGAGCCTTTTATTACCGGGGTCATGTGGATCCCATTCATTTGCATTCCCAGAAGTGGTCTAAAGCTTTTGCTCGCTGTATAGGCAAAGAGTGCTCTGCACCTTCCAGGGACCCAGAGGGCCTTCTGGGGGATGTTGTTGCCTTGTGAATCCTTTAAGGGATGCAGAGATGAAGGGTTTGCTTCATGTTCATTTGGCTAATGTAGAAATACTGAGAATTCTCTAGACGGTTGTGCTTTGCAGAGGTTTTGTGGGTTTCTTTTTAAGCGACAAAGGAATAAGTCGGTTTATTACCCTAAATTCACAGAAGTACAGTTTAGCTCTGAGAGGGCTACTTAGAGTCTCTCAGGCCCAGGTGACTCTACAGTAGCTTGTGGAACACACATGCAAGTCCAACACTGTGATGAATATCAGCAGAGAAGAGGAGCTATCAGGGTTTAGATTTTGAAGGTTTCAGACTCTGTCACTAGAGCTGGCCTGTGACATGACCGGTGCATTGAAATGGAACAGAGTCCCTTTATACCCCTGAACAGATGACTGGGAGCTCAGTACCAGATGCACAAGATAAACCAATTTACTTTGCTTTGCTGTGCCTGAGCCATCTCCACAGCAGCTGGGCAGGGGACATGGCAGTGTTTGAAGGCCAGAACGATCTCTTACTGACGTAGTGACTCCAATGCTAGCTCTTTTCTGGCAGCTAACCCAGAGGAGAGGGGGCTTATGAGTAGATTTTCAGTGGACCTTGGAGAAGTGAACCTGGAGGAACCTGCAAGGCTCACAGGGGAACGTCAGTGTTGGAGAAGGGAAAGCCACACTGGATTTTGGGTAGCATGAAGACTTCTGCTTCTTGCAGATTAATTGATCTTTGGAGCAGTTTCTCCAGTTAAAGGGAGGAGAAATGTTTTTCTGTCTGAGAAGGAAAAGTGGGAGCACCTTTTATTTTTCCTTGAAACAAACCCAAACTACCTTTGTTGGAGCACGTGGACTCTGTTGTGATGCAGGAAAAAGGCTAAGTAATCTGGTTTTGACATCTACATCCCCTAAACCTGTCTGAGATTACCATAGGCTCCAGAATGAGCAATAATCTGAGCTCACAAACTAGGTTTTAATACATTACTCTTTTATTTTCTACCAGTTTCAGCTTTCAGATATGCCCCTGTGGTGCCTCCTTGCTCAGAGTACACTGCAGTGACAAAGATGTGTGTAAGTTCCCAAGGGCCATATGTCTGAAAAAAAAATACGAGGCAACATAACCCTATGATCTTTCCAAGTGTGAATATTTTGTTACTTAACAAAGTGCTAGTGAAAGACACTTTGAAATGCAGCATCACAAACTCCCCTTTCCTTCTTGATAAGCCATGTTTTAATATTGTTTACCCTTGTCTTACCAATTTCCCAGATGTATGACATGCACTAAGTTCTGGTGATTTATCATGGTATTCTGTGTATGTTAAGCATTGCTGCAATTCACATGGTGTTAAGTGGTTACAGAAGAACACACAAATAAGATATAGTGAAATATTGGACTCTTCAAATTTGGTGCTGTTATATTCTTGACTAGGAAGTGGAGAAATAATTTTAAACTGACTCAGAGCAGACTGGATGATGTTGCAGAGTATGAAGAGTAATAACCAACTTGACCCTGTTTTCATAACTCCATTCTTCAGCTGGGGGAAGAAAATGTAGAGTTTCTTCAGGGCTGGCATCTCAGGGAAAGTTATTGCTCATGCTGTGCTCCGATACCTAATTTAATTTCACCGGGGAGCAGCGATCGGCGTTCACGTCGTGATTCACAGATCATGGAGCAGGAAACCGCCTGTCAACTTCTAGGGAGCTGAAAGGGGGGAGAGTTGCTTAGAGAAAGACAAAAAATCTGTTTTGTGAGGGAATTCAGCTCATGAGCACAGCAGGCAGACTTCAGTTCTGCTGCGACTCCTGGTGAAGTCAGAGGAGTCACTCTGCAAGATTAATTTGCCCCTCAGTTTTTCAATTTGTAAGGTCTTGAGTGCAGATGAGTCCTGTGGTGGATTAAACACAAAGCAAACAAGCAAAAAAAAAAGAAATATCACTCTTTCTCAGCAAGAATCAGAGGGTTTTGCGACTTCAGTTTGAACGTGCTCCTTGCATCCCAAATTAGCTGTATTCCACAGCCTGACATCAGCTTGTACCCAGCTTGTACCCATGCAACTGTCTTTGCATCTTTTTGCAATTCACATCAATAAGTGAAAGAAAGAATGCTTACATTGACATACATGTGGAAACATCGCTTTTTGTTCTATGTATCTTTATGAGCAGCTGTTGTGTGTGTTGATGTTTCTTTATTAGCATTTTAATGTGCTTTCATTTTCTATCTTCCATTATTATTCATATGTGGATACTCTCAACAGCTCTTTTTTAGGGAAAAAAGTGCAATAAGCTTCAACCAAATTCAGAAAATACTTCCATGCTAAAACACTGCACAATTACAGGTAGAGTTTAGCATCTTCAACAGCTCTGATAACAGATAGAAATAGAATATGGGGAGAAGAGAGAGGCATGTATATGTTAACCTTATGTGTACGACTTATTTCTCTGAAAGGAATTCTGCTTTCTCAATACAGTTGTCAAGCTCTGCATGTATTGCTGGGGAGTTTTGTGTTCCTAGAGAAACTTCTGTAATCCTTCTGCTGTGGAATATTTTAGTATGGGAGTCAGTTCAAAATGTTATGAGGCTCCCCCCACCTCCCCCAGATGCAGTAATTTCTTTGTTGTTTGCACAAGATTTGCAAGATCGTTGGAAAGAATGTGAACAGTGAGAGAATACTGGGCTAATATATTAAAAAACGTGTATTAAGATCTTTTTCCTCCCAAATCGATGATGGCATTTCGCGGGCACAGCAGAGCTGCAGTGCCTGATTTGAAGGAAGAGTAGTGCCATCTGGTGATCCCTGGGAAAGGCTTTCCTGCACCTAAAGCTGCAGGATCATGATGCCTTGTATGAAAACTTCTGCTCAGCTGTACCATGGCTGTTACCTCACACCCTCTCCCGAGGCACTGCCTCACTTGGAGGGGTCACCTGGCACAAGGTGATGTGCTCATTTATGGAAGGGTTTGTGTTCTATCCTGGAATAGCTGTTCAGACTAGATCTTCTGAAATTTTCTTGCTCCCATCCCCTTTTTCTGGTCTGATTTTCACTTGTGCAGCTGGATGTCCTCATATCTGCACTGCCTGACCCCTTCTCCTGCCCTTTCTCCTTTTGCCGTGCCGCTGACCCCGTGGGACACTGGTGGGCAGGCAGTAACCCCCAGAGAGAGGAGTGACATTTTGGGCTCCCTTGGTCCATCCCCTGGGAGCTCCCAGCCTGCCTGGCTTGGTCTCCATGGCTGGGTTCCAGCAGAAGACCTGCTCTCTGATCTCCTCCCTGGTTGTGTTCTCGTCGGTGACGAAGGGCTGGCGTGCAGATCATCACCAGTGCTGCTGCCCGAGGGGAGACAGAGTTCAGCTCTGGAGCCACGTGGGGATTTCTGTGGCTGTCAGCTCGGTGCAGGGAGAAAAGGTTGTGTTATGTTAAAGGTGGACTCATAAATTGTTTATACAGCGCTAAATGAGCGTAATTTTACAAGCAGAAATAGTTGCCGCGTGTGGTTAGAAGCCTGCCCCTGGACAAGTTTTATTTAAAATAATTTATTTTGTGCACTCGGTGGAACGTCCTTTGGCTGGTTTGCATTTAGGCTGGTCACATAAGCAAGCCCTTCAAGTAGATCCTAAATTTTATGTAGGGTCAGAACATGGTTTTATCTTGTTTGACTGGTTTCAAAGTATACCCAAACCCACACAAATCAGGTTTCAGGGTTGAATGTGAAGTCCTGTTTGTAACTTGTCTGGTTTTTTGTAGCTGGCATGGGCCTATACCGTTGTCTTTATACACAAAACATTAAATAGTCTTCAGAGACAGTTTTTGATTTGCATTTTCTTCTCTGTTTAAAAAAAAACGCCAACTAAATGTTAATTCATTTCTTTCCAATTGATTCCCCTTCCCTTATTTAAACTGAGCTATTAACGTGTGTGAGGTTTATTACTGTGGACCTGTATAGAATTAGATAATTATATAGTTAGTTATGAATTAAAGGCATGCTTATACCATGCCATAAAAATGCCATCCTAATTGAAGGCATCTTTCCTAAAAGGCAGAACAAAGTGGGACCTCATGATGTTGCCTTCTTGTGCCACCTTGATTTTATTGATGGGTGATCAAACATGTTTCTTTGATCTGTCAGTGAAAAATAAAAGGGCAAATGGATAAAAGTGTTGTGCATAATTAGTTTGGTTGGGTATTTCATTTTGCTGTAGCATCATGCGGAATGCTTCAGCTGTACTCTCCACAGTAGCTGTAGCTAGCATTAAAAGAGGAAATGGATACAAATAAATTTTTACTTAGATTAAGGGCAGGCTTCAGATTTCTGGCAAAATGCCAACCTGTTGCAGAGTGAGCTTTATTGATATGCATTTTCTGCTCTGTGTTGGCTAGGAATGACAGTAATTAAAAGAACAAATCATTTAAATGAAGTGATTCTTCTTTCTAGAGAAGGTTGTTTCCTAATGTTGTTGCCAAAAGTCTCTCAAATGCATTAGGAGAAGAAGGAGGGTGTACAGAGAGAATTGATCAACAATTTATGCTTTTTTTTTTTTTACTTTAATGGGATAAATAGGATATCTGGGACCACTTGTAACACTCAGATTGAAGCAGTCAGAAAGATAATAGAGAATTGGGAAGACAGAATCCATATGCTTCATCAGCTGATCAGTCAGAGCACCTTATGGCAAACATTTAGCTTGTGGTCTGTTTCAATTTGTTAACAAATATGTTTACATAACACACTGTGATGAGAGATGTGCGTGACTGTTCGCCAGGGCCAGGGGTATGAAGTCAAGTGTTTTCTTGTGATTAAACTGGTCTTTTATCTTTGTTGTTCTGAGCTTAACCCCTCAAAGTTAAACTGACTTGGGGGAGAGATCTTTTGCTTCAATAGCCTGCCTTAGGTCACCAGCGTTAAGAAACCTGAATATTGAAGTTATCTCTGGAGTCTAATCCATTGTGGATCCCATTAATTCAACTATGAGCCTCTGACCACAATAGACACACTAAGTCTTTACAGAAGTCAATGCAGAAAACAGTGCAAATGTGGGCACCAGGCTGTTCTTCACAGAGAAGCCATAACCTTTTTGAAAAAAATCAACTGAGGAACTTCATTTCATCATTTTCAAACTAAAGATTTAAGTTTTGAGAAGTCGATGCGATTTCTTGTTGCTATCTTTTAATAAAACGGCTCTAAAATTGCTGAAACAAAGCCAAAATAAGCCCTTGCTGTCACCAGAAATTCCAAAACCAGTAATTTTACTGTCAATACAAAATACTTTTTTTTTCTGTCTTTGTCTAAAGTTGTCAATGCACTCTGAATACTTGAGCTGCCTAGTTTGAGCTGCTGTTTCTCTGTGTGAGAGGGCTCTGTGGCAGAATCATGTGCTTACAAGTCTCGTCAGCAAATAGCTCAATACTGTGTGCGCCAATTAACAGGATCAGTTCTGAGCTAAAATGTCAAGCCTCTATATTGATGTACCTTCTGAAGTCTTTAATTTTAGATGGTAAAACAGATTTGTATGTTGATACTTCTTTTCTATACCTCCTTTTGAAAAATCAGTTGAGACTTCTATCTACCTACTCAGTAGTATTAAGTGCTTCTCTTGCACTTACTGGTGCATCATCACTGATTTATTACTGGAGTAGATTCAGATGAACCACTGAAGTTCAGCTTCACAAGGATATTTAACATTAAAAAAAAAAATGTGCAACCCACAGTTGATTCTTTTTTTTCTTAAAATCCACATCCAAGCAGAAAACATAACTCACTGTGGAGATAGAAATCATTGTCTGGTGTGGTTGCCAGCATAAGCACCAGTGCTTCGTGATCTGTGTCTGTTTTCTGGTCTCTATGGTTCTGTTGCCTTTTGTAAATGAGAAGCTGGTGCTGTTATATTTAGATGTGAATTTGAATCCAAGCTTTCCAAAAACACAGAAGTGTTTGGCCCTCATAAAATAGTGCAGACCCTGAGCCAGAAAGTCAGAGTTCAGTATGATGAGATATTAATGATGCCAAAATACAGATTGGGTCTATCTTTAAGTAGAATTGAGAAGCAGCCAGGGTGTCATAATTAGAAATATTACATGCAATTTACTTTTTTCTTTTTCTAAAGTGCAAGTCGAGCACTGCTCACAACCTCAAAGACACAAGTTGAAAGTAAGACTTCTCTTAGATTAAAATTGTGCGCAAGACGAATCGGTCACCAGCTACATGGAAGAAATTAGATTGCTGAAATGACTTAGAAAATCCTAGAGCCTTTAGCTTTAATCCAGTGTCTAGATTAAAGTCCAGAACTGTAGTGGCTGAAAATGGCCATCTGATGCAGGCATTGACCTGTGGTTATCAGCTGTGTACCTTGTATCTCAGCAGGCAATTTTTTTTTCCATTCGTGACAGCAAAGGCAAAATAAGCCCACAGTATAAACTAACCTAGTGTGTCTTTAAGTTGGTCCTTGCAGGTCAAGGATGAAGTAGGTTGAAAGCAGTCCTCAGGGCTTGCTGCTCTGTCAGTTTATATCTCTGGTAAGTGAAAAAAAATTATTTTAATATCACAGAAGGCATGTAGAGGATAGAGTTTTACATTTCTTGTATATGAATTACTGTTTCTCTTTCTTCTGATCTTCACTGAAGAGTCTGCCTATAAATAATCTAGGAGAGGTGGGGGATTTTCACATCTAGTGCGCGCTTAGTGTGACTTTTCCAGGTCGTGGCTTTAGATGGTAGTAGCTTGTGCTTTAGAGAAATAATAGCTCTGCAGCAGTTATGATGAAGGATTTGGGGGCTTCAAGTCCCTAGGGCTGCAGTTGGGTTTTTTGGATGAGTCATAATGTAAGAATCCAAAGCCAAGTGTTACAGAAAAATGATTAATTCTTTTCACAGAGGAGTTCATTAGTGACATAAAGTCATGAGAAAGAGGAGGAGGCATCTGTAGCACTCAATGGCTATTAACTGGTATATGTGTGAGTGCTTAAAATCAGGAGAACTGAAATAATGCAAACCACAAGGTCTGATGGAGAAGAAAAAAAATGTTGAAATTGGACCAATTTTTCTGCAGCAAGGCTCTCACTGGAGTTTGATGTACGGAGGATCTATCCTTTTCAAAAGGTACAGAATATCACTGCCTGCCTTTGGCTTCAGGGAAGGCTGGTTCTTAAAAATGGACCACTAAATATCATTAGTGTTCATGGTCACTGGAGAATTTCATGGGATCCTTCTGCTCTGTTGCAATGGCATATGGAAAACACGGCCCAAGATATACATCTGGCTTCTGCTGTCATTTCCAAATCCCTGTCATAATTCCAGTGAGAACGCACTGAACATTAAAGGCTCTTAATCTACAGCTTCACTGATGATTGCTTCCTAGTTTCTAATTTTTTCTTATTCTGGTTTTCAACACTCATTCTTAGAACCTTAGCAGTTTTTCTCTTTTTTTTCAGTTTATTCTCCTATGGCAACTCCTTTTTAGTAATTGAAAATTTGCATTACATTTTTAATGATATGTGATGATGCTGTTCTCAATACTGTTGAACAGTTCTTAGTAGAGGGCTGAGTTGGATGTGAATCTTTAACTGGGTTTATTTTCATACATATTTCTGCAGTTTGCTGCTAATTGTGCTGTCGCTTCTCAAGTTACATCCCAAAAGAGCCTGAAGTACTTTGAAAGGGAGAAAAATACGGCAGTATGTGGCTCCTTTGGCTTTGCTCTGGTGTAACTGAGGCTGTCAAGTTGAAAATGTGGGAGGATTAGTTAGTACACAGAAGGCAGAACGGTGATTATTGCTTTCAATGGATCTTTTTTTAACTCATGCTGCGTATTTGGCTGTGCTCTGTTTTAGTTCACCGTAGAATTAAAATAGCTTTCCATGCTAAGCAGGCAGTTGGGATGCTGGAGCTGTAAACTCAAACGGGTAGGATCACCAGGTATTAATAGTTGGCTTGTCCTCCACTGTGTGTGCACCCAGCACCCCACTGCTGCTGGGTCCCAGCTTGTGTTACTGCAGCTCAAGCTGAGGCTGAAGACAGTTTTCACTGTTTTCTTCATATGAACACAAACTATCAGCTTCAAGCTACCAATTTGTGACCATCTGATGTACAAATTGGAGAACAATAGTGTAAGACAATTGAGGACAGCCTCCGAAGTACAGAATTGTTTTCCTCAGTCTGTGTTACTCAAAGCAGATTTAAGCCTCATTTAGAATTTAATTTTTCCCGTCTGCCGTGCCTTAATTAAAAGCAATAATTTTTAGAGTTCCTAGTTTAGTCGGAGTGGTGTCTACTTTTAAAGTAATCAACCCTGACTGTGACTGACTCTCTGATCTGCTCTACATCATCAAGTAGTTCTTTGGGCTGGATGGTCGTGATAGTTTAATGTTTTTAGGCAGCCAAACAGCACGGAAAGTCCCTTGGAGCTGGGTGACTGAGTCCCCAGGGCTCTGCTGAGAACATCAAATACCAGCGTCAGAGTTTCCACGAGGTTTGCAAGCTGTGAGCAGCGGCTCTTAGCCAGGAAGTTCAGCCTGCGCTCTCGCCTCCTTCCAGGAGCTGCCTTCCCTGGATCCTCCTCGTGGCGTGCCTTTTGCAGAAGGTCATCCCAACTGTCTGAGTGTCTTCACTTGGACTGGGATTTCCCAAGGAGCCCGAGGCAGAGCACGTGTATGGCTGGTTGCAGCTTGCCCCTTGCCATGCTGTGCCACACAGAGCACTCTGTGGGGACAACCCTCTGCCTCTTCTCCCTGTGCCTTCCAGGGTTTCCAGCTGTGGCAAGAGGAAATGTGGAAAATTCAGTACAACTTCACGTCAGCACCAATGGAGTTAGTTCATTTGAAGTCCTTTCTGTCAGATATAAATGACAGGGATTTAATGATGCTGCATTGGGTTGTGTTCAGTACTTGCATCCACACGGGTTCAGACTTTCCTAGTCTGTAGGTCTGAATCTTAACAAATCCAGCCCTCCCACTCCTTGAGATTATTTCTGCATCTATCATTTCCTTGTTGCTTGGTTGCTAGTGACCACGAGGGTATTTTCTTTCGGCGTGTGTGTAACAAATCTGGAAAAGCCTGCTAGGTGACCTGAAAGCTAGAACCAAGTCTCCCTGGAAGGTTAGAGATGGCACCAAAACTGCATTAACAGCTCAAATGTGTTCTTTGATTCTTAAAAGTGATCCTTTGCCCTCTGGAATGATGTGCACAGTGCAGGAGGACACACGTGCGGTGTGTGGAGGTGAGCACACTCAGGGCAGTTTGGTGGCAGGTTTCTGACAATCCACACAGGTCATGCAGGGCTAGCTTTGGTGTCATTTTTCCCAGGAACTTCACAAATCTGGACATATCAGGGCAGGGAAAGCAAAAGGCCTTACTGCACCTTTAGTGCCTGCTGCAGATTAAGCGGTATCAGTTTACGAGTTTAGGATGGATAAAAAACTCCAACAGTCTTGTAAATGTCTGAGCAATTTTTCTCAAACACTGAAATAATTCACCCCAGACAAATACCTGGCAGTATATGTTTCAGTCTGAGCTCTTTGGCTGACAAAGCTGTCACGAACTGAAAGATCCTGTAATGGAAGAAAGTTAGTCAGCTGTAACTGTGAGCTTTGTGCGTGGTGTCACCTAAGGTAGAGATGCAGGATGTGGGGATTGCAGCTGCCTCCCCAGACAAAGTGTGCTATAGACAGTGACACATTCCACAGGATTTATAAGAAGGGGGAAAAAATTAGTTCCTTCTCAAACCAGTGCCTCTTTCTTAAGGAACGGTGGTGTTGTCATCCTGGTTTTCTAAAGAAAGTAGCCTTACATGGTCATGCTCCTCTGTGACAATTCCAAGCAAACGTGGCAGATGGGAGGAAGTTTCCGAGATTATTATCTTCCCAGAAATTTTATGTTAGCCAATGGTGGGATACAGGAGGAAAGAAGGTCCAGATCAGTGGCCTTGCTTGGTAGTAGAAGACTGGCAATTTAATATACTGTGAGATTACAGAGCCAGCCCTGGATGAGGCTGCCCAACAACATGCACACCTAGCCCCAGGCAGGGCTGCCTCCTGCTGACTCTGTGGCCTCAGGTCTGTTGCTGAGGAAAGGGGTCATTGCAGCACAGGGAGGGGACAAAAAGTGTAACTCTAGCGAGACCCATTTCATTACATCCTGCATCTGCAGAATTGTTTTGAAAGAATTCCTCTGACTGCTCTGTGATCCTTGGACCTCTGGCATCTTTCTGGCATGTGCTCATGGTACAGACACACTTCATGTGGCAGTCCTGACATTTTCTGCTCTGCAGATCAGAGTTCAATGTAATTCTTATCAGGTAGATCTGCTTTGCCGTGGTGGTGCCATCCCAAGCATCTTGGAACCAGGATTAAAACTCAAATCTTTATGGCTCAAGCAAGATTTAATGTTTCCTTCGTTGTGGGCTCATCTTTTGTGCCTCAGTGTCTGGTTTATGGTTGTGTGGCTCTTTAAAGACTCAATAGCACAGTCAGTGACTACCTAGATGCCTTGGAAAGGTTTTCTTTGATCAGTGTGATGAAACAACAGGAAGATGCTATTTTCAGCCCTACAAAAGAGTGTGCCTTACAGAGAATGTGGCTGGTTGACCTGCAGAAAGCAGTGGGAATGCTGTGCTTCATTAAGCTGGAGAAAAGATTCTCATAAACATCTTCTTTGCTTACCAGAGAAGAGAAAATCTGAAATCTTGTGTTAGTACAAAATAAGAGAGAAATGAAATAAAAATAAAAATACTCCAGTTCTAGAGCTTTAAATAGAGAAAAGTGAAATGTGAAAGAATTGCATGCACGCTTTTTTTCCTTAGTCATTCAGTGGAAGGTGGAGTAGTTAAGTCTGTGGCGCCTTTAAAATGATTCATTATTTCCATAGAAGCCAATTGATGTTTATCCTTCAAATTGCTCTGTGGACATTAAAATAATGGAGAATTATATTTGCTTTTAATTTTGTTTCCAGACAGCTTGGCCTGAACATTTATGATGTGACTTGGAAACCATATCAAATTGTGATTTATAGTTGCTCGTAATTGTGTGAAGATTGAAGATGCTCTGGATGCCGCTTTTCTTTTCTTTTTTTCTCCTTGCCTCCCCCATCCTTTTGCTAACAGCGTGTTCTCAAGTGGTGAAAGGCCAACATCTCTGCCTTCATTGCTTTTCCTTGTACAAGCCACAGCAAATGAAGATTTTATTTCTCCCTAACATGAGGCTGTGTGAAATGAATTGTAGTTTGTATTTGATAATTGGTTTGGGTTTTTTTTCTCCTTGCTTAAGTTTCAACTGGTTTTGTGTTGTCCTGATAATCACCCTTTTTGTAGGGTGAGGAGAGTGGTGTTTTTTACTTAAGCTGGATGAGACTTATTTGCAACACATGAACGGGGAGGGGGAAGACTTTTCTTTGTGGCAAGGCGTCTGTTAAGTGTATCGATGTCAAATCTGCTCCACAGGTGAGCCCACAGGAATAGTTCATACCTAAATTTATCTATCGGGTCTTATGGCTAAAGGAATTTGTTATTCCTGTTTTCCTAAATTCATTTTTCCTCCACTTTTTTATCTGCTTTTGCCTCCTACGGAGTAAAAAGCTCTTCTTAGAGTTTTGTGCATAATGTAATTTAACACAAAGAAGAACACAAAGGGGATTTTGTAGACTGTAATAGAAAAGCCCAGTGAAGGTTATGCAAATTTTGAAAACTTTTCTAGTGATGTTGCAGACTCTAAAATAAATGATTCAAACCTAAAAATTCTAAATTATTATTAAAATTTTTCAGAGTACTGTTTTCATGTTGAATATGAGAGTGTTCCTTACAGTTGTTTCCTGCCCTGACAAAAATCATCTGTGTGATACTGGGACATGCTACTTTTGTGGTTTGGTCCTGCACGTGCTACAGTGTGTTTTGGGTTTATTTTTTTTTTTTTTTTTTTATTTCTGTACATGAAAGGAAGCCTCAAAACATGCAGCAAGTGCATTTGGGCCCACTTAGGAATTCCAGATGGCACTGTGGCCTAAACCAGCTGTTTGCCAGCATTGTAAGGAATTAACTTTTCTTCTTATCTTAGTTAAAAATGAGCCTGTTTAGTTTTGCTTTTGTTCCCAGCCTGTTTGCTTTCTCATTCTCATGCCCCAGAGCATTTCGGTTTTAGTCACTGCATGACTTTGCTGAAATCAGGGATGGAATGAAGTCACAAAAATGAACAGCAAGCCAGTCTTATCCAAAATTCATGGGAGGGAGCTGCATTCACAATTACTGGCATAGATGGGTAAATGAACACTGACCATTGTGAAATTAAGTTCACCTTATCTTAGCTCCTCGTTGTTTCGTTTTGTTTTATCAAATTGGTTGTTTGTTAGTGTTGATTGCAAATGTTGTTCATGCCACTATTCCCAAGTATCCGGCCTTGGAGCTTCAATGAGTAAAGTGGTTTGGAAAGAATCCAAATCAGTTCATGCAGAGGCTATGCACGTTAGTAGAAAACAACTTAGAAAGACTGAACATGGATTTTATGTGCACTGTTACCCTAAAAGAAGACTCCCTGCTTATATATCTGCGTCCAGGTGTGTGTATGTGCATATATACAATATATATGCATATATGAGATCACATTAATCTCAAATTTTCACCAGTTTACTCTCTTGTTTTCACATCATCATCGTGATTTACATTAAATTCCAGGTTTCCTTGCTCTTTAGTGAAACACATTATCATTTACTTTCTGAATAATGGTCTGCAAAGCATTTGCAGTTCTCTACTCTTTTTTAGTAGAGACTCTGAAAAGTAAAATATTTTTAAATGTTCTCAAGCATTCAATTTGTAATATTTTTATAAAGTAATAATTTAAATACCTGTAATTTTACCTAGTCAGACTAGTCTGATTGTGCTCTAAATTGACCCTGCGATAGATGAACCATTCATACTTCTTGACTCACCTAACCCATCACAGCCTGGCATTTGATGGGGAAAAATCTGCCAGGTCTCGGAGTTAAGGCAGGGGTCACCAACACACCTGACAACACAGGGAGGTGGAGGCCCTGTGGCAGAAATCCACCGTGGAGAAGGGCTCTCCCTCTCCCCACTTGGTGCTAATCATGGAGAACGAGGGTGGCTGCTTTGTGAAATATTAGTGCTGCTGTACAGAATCTCTGCTTATAGCTGAGTCAGACTTGTTTACTTCATAGAAGTATTAATTCTGCCTCTGATTGGCGGTCAACAACTGCAGGCTCCAGGCTTAATAGAATTTCAAGCTGTAGGTGTGCAATAGAATTGCAGGCTGTACGGTTGTGCTGAAAATATGAGGTTTCTATTGCATTTTGAGTGATGTATTCTGCCTCACTTCCCTTTGGTCGGTTTGTCATGGCTGAGATTAAAATCATAATTAATTACTCCCATCCCAAGCCTTGTCCTTTAATTTAAGAATTTTCTTTAGCATCTGCCAGAATCTTCTGCATGCACTCCTGAGATGTTAAGCAATGAAAGAGCCATTAAGTTCAATTTAGGCATTAATTTTTTTTCGGTAGGATGAAATAGCACTCCAGTAGATCAAGCAGTTTCTGATTTATATTATTTCATAGCATGGCAAAGAAATGTGGGAAGAGGCTGGTTTTCTGGCTGCAGGAGAGGATGGTGAGTGAGGAAGCCTATCCTCTAGTCCTGCAGCTTACCTCAGTCTTAGCCAGAAGTAGGACACGAGGAAGGAATCAGTGGAGTGAAGCATCTATTTGCCAAGGGCCTGATGTCCAAGTTATGCAACTGGGAAGACAGAGAGAAGAGGTTTAGCTGTACTTAACTAATAATATATCACTTTCCTCAGAAGTATTTTTTATTGCCTGTAAAGCCTTTTCTGAGAATGAAGCAGTATCAAGTTGTGTTACTCTGTTCTTTGTGTTTTGAGGTCCATGAATGCTGTCACTGACAAGTCATTCCTGGCTGGGGCTTTATTCACTCTCCTCCTAAGTCTGACCAATTCTCCATGCCCTTGTTTGCCACTCCAAGTAACTCATATGCTCTTTTCACAGACATAACTTCCCCATTTAGCAAACGATGTATTTCAGCTTTTTCTAAGAAATACACGAAAGCAAATTAGTACAGAATTTGCTGCAATGGTCTCTCTGGGAAACTGCACGTACACCTGCTGAGTTCCAAACAGTAGCATCAGGACTGAGCTTCTGTGTCAGAGACACAGCAAAGGGAAAGTGGTCACTCTTGGAGTGCCTTGTATTAGCAACTCCATGCAGAGTTTGTGGTGGGTTTTAGTGCACTGCCAAGTGGGGCCGAAATGTGACTTCTGCATTGAAATTCCAGATGCCTCCTGCCTTTTTAGGTGTTCTAATTCTGTATGCATCCAAGTCTCACTGTTCTTTATTAGAGTTTAAAGATAGTCAGACTTTTGCAATTGTATTATATAGCTATCAATTCACAGTCTTGGCAACTTTAAGGTTTAAAAAAATGCACTTTTTCCTCCATTTCAGTTTTGGTATAGCTGCCCAATATGCAATTTCTTGGAGAAGAATGTTGCTGCTACCATACCAGAATACTATAGTTTAGTTGCAGGGAGATATTTTAGAAATCTCAGTATATGCTTGGGATTCATTTCATTCATCCAGGTATGAGCACTGAACATTGTAGATTGGAACATTCTAGTTCGAGATTAGTTGTTCTGTAGTTAGTACTCAGGCATCTCTCAAGAGAGTCTCCTCTCATCCTAAACCATGTCTCCAAAATTGTTTGTGGAAATAGGCCCTGGCTATTAACCGTCTCTCCATAGGGAGCCTGAACAATTTATTCAGATGGGTTAAGTCAGCTGCAGATGGCGAAAGCTGTGAAATTAGATATGATGGAATTCCAGAGTCTTTGCAGACCGTTCATCAATCTATTCAGCGTCGTTCTCCGTATTTGAAGAATTATTTCATGTTATTATTTTTCCACCTGCAACCACTTTAACGAAGCTGTGAGGAGAGTTCACCACAGGTTGAGGCAGTGCCCATCAGGCTGCTCACTTCTGCTGTCTTACACGTATTATTTCTCTCTTCTTCAGTCTTCTGGCACCAGTATCACCGTGGACATCGCTGTCATGGGAGAGGCACACGGGCTCATCACAGACCTCCTGGCCGATCCCTCGCTGCCCCCCAACGTGTGCACGTCGCTGAGGACAGTGAGCAACCTGCTCAACACACAGTTAACCTTCCAGGCCATCCACAAGCCAAGGGTGAATCCCATGGTGTCCTTCAGTGAGAACTACACCTGCTCCGACTCGGAGGAGTGTCCGGAGAAAGGAGAGAAACTAGCTATTCCCAAGGTGAGTCCTGGGGCCTGCCTCTCCCTAAAGGAACATCACTGGGCTATCAGATGTCACTGGGCTTTTTTGTATGAATTGCCATCTCTTCTTCCTTCTCTTGACCCGAAGGGTGAAACCTACAGAAGTCAATGAAAAAGTCTCTATTGGTGTCCTTCAGGTGCTTTGGGTCAAGTCTAAACTGTTGTATATCCCACAAACTAACAGAAATATCATCACAGTCATTAGTATAACAAATACTGTGAGCTCGTGGAAGTTGTCTTGAGAAGAAAAAGAAGACAGAACCATAAATATACATACAATGCTGCCTTGAAAAATGGCTTTATGAATGCTCAGGGATCAAGCAGGAAATAACCAGTGTTAACCACCCACACTTAGCGAGTGAACAGTTAGAGCACATCAGATTTGAAGTAGTTTGAGTTGTAGGATTGTTGCTAATTAGCTGTCCTGCAAGGCTTACATTTCGTTTCTGAAACTAAACCAAAATGCTTTTGTACTGCAGCCTGCCTTATAAAATTAAATACAGGCAGAGCACGTTGCACAGGCAAATGCTTTTATGTTTTTACAGTTTAAATGGCACAGCCAGTCATTCATTCCAGCATTTCCAGGCATCTGAATTGCAATGCTCGTGATTCTTTTATTATGGTTTAGTGTGATGATAATTACCACCCTATTTGCCTGTGTAGCAGTTGTATGTATGAAATGGATGTTCACAGGTTTTTAAGCACATTTTCCAGTTTATTTTAGTGACCATATCTATAATGGCTGTACCCTAGGCTCTGAAGGGAAAAGTGAAAGAGCACTGCTATCACATGAGCACACACAGGGAACAGATACCAGTTTGCTGTTGCATAAAACCTAATGAGGAGAAGAGAAATGAAGGATGAAGAAATGAGTTAATGCTACAGAGAACTAATTTGATTGAAGAATTCACTGACCTCATTGTGTGATGGTTCATAAAACAAATAGTTTGCAGGTCTTTATTTAAAGTGTCTAAAAGCAGATTTAGGACCTTCACCTTAAGCATCTGATACTGAGCATTTTGTGTAAAGAGATAATGTGTTAACATATTTATCTGCAATTTTGAGCTTCAGAACCACAGATGTCTTCCATCTCATATTTCTTAACCTTCTGGCAACCTTCTCCATTGCAAATGTATTTATTTTAGTTCCTAACCATAAACACTTAAAGAGAACTTCACAGGAGAAACAACTTACAAAATTATAGGATCTGCAACAGCAAATCTGGATCCAAAAGAGATCCTTTATTATCTTTGCCTTCAAAAATTTGAAAGAAAATATTTGAATCCTGTTAATTGGAGAAATGGAAGAGTCAGGTGAAAGTAAAATGAAGGGCGGTCAAGAAAAATCTGCTGTAAACAGTGATGCTTTCTCTATGCTTTTTGAGACATCATATCCCACAGCATGAAAGTTTTATTTCAGTGTGTAATCTTTGGGTTGGGTAGATATGGCAGGGGAAAAAAGTTGGAGCTCCCCTGCCTTATTTTTCTTACAGTCTTTCTTACCTTGAATCTCTGATTATGAAGATTCATGACAGCTTAAACCACAGAGTAGCTGAGGTCGAAAGTGCATCTGGAGATTGTCTATTTCAGTAGCTCAGCTCATTGAGGAGAATGTTTCTCTGGGTTCAGCCTACATCAGGTTGTTCAGGAGGATGTCCAGTTGGGTTTTGAGTATCTCCATGAATGTAGACTTCACAGCTTCTTCAGGCAACTTCTCTGTCCTCCTTACAGCAAAATGTATTTTCCTGCATTTTAATTAAATTTGTTGTACTTCAGTTATTGCTCCACTGCCTCTTGTCCTGTCACTGGGCACCCCTGGAAAGAGCCTTCTTCTTTACACCCTCC
>VYZR01046466.1:30466-56703 GCA_013400675.1 Oxylabes madagascariensis
GTTTAAATTCTCAGGACTTGTTTCAAATTGTTGAAAGATGACCATGTGTGACCATCCTCTAAGAATTATGAATATTACTTGGTAACATATATCTCAAAGGTAGATCATAATCCAGCTCAGTCCCCTGTGCAACTAACAGACTGTGAAATGTTTTTAAAGACATAATTTTGTCGGATGTAAAGCTGATATCTCAGTGAATTCATAAATGTGAAACAGGTTTTCTGTATTTTAAAGCAATTTCCCTGTGTCATAGCCATCTGATAACATTTTAATTGCTCTGAAGGCTGTAGTGTTCTGATCTCAAGACTAGCATTATATCCTACTTGCAGTCATTAAATTAAGACACTAAATACATACCACATTTGCTGAAGAAATACCTTTAATCAGAACTGAGATGCTGGATATCTCCAAATTACAGCACAGTAACTATCAGATTTTTTTTGTAACTCTTGGATTGTCAACAGTAAATATTTTATCCTCCTATCACAGTAAGTTATTATCAGGGAAAAAACACTGGAGCTGTATATGTATATCCTTCAAGGTTAATATTTCATGAACTTAGATCAACATATTGCCTTATTTTACAAAAATTTTTGTGTCTGGAATGCATTTAGATAGAGGACCAAATTCAAACATAAAACCCCTTCAAGTTCCTAGGGCCTTGATATCCTTGGGCTTTGAAGATGAATGTGGTAAATTAACTGAGGCTGAGTTCCTACAAACTTCAGAACAGGAGGTAACTCAATTTCCGTGCATTTCCTTCCGAGATAGATTAAGTTTGCTCCTCTGCACTTGGAGTCTCATTTTGTCTGAGACTAGGAATTGTAAAGTGGATTCCAAGAGAAGGCAGCGCTTTGTTTAAACACTGGGCTGGCTGATGATTTCACCTTGGCAGTGGTGCTTAGGTGGAATAAGGGACAGAGAGAACTACATCTTGCTGGTGTTGCACATGGGATATTGGCAGTTTCTATATTCCAGTTCAGGTGTACAGTACCATGTGCTGCAGGAATGGTTGCAAGTTTCCCTTAGTGAGTAACAGATACTGAAAAATAAACTCAGGCTGAAGATCAAGGCGAAAATCTATGAGAAATGGCCCCAGAAGCACAGTATTTTGTATAATGTATGACTGCTGAAAATTGCTCTTTTTGGTTCATTGCTAGTCTTCAAACATGTAGAAATACAAATTTTCTGGGAATGTGTGTAAGCCTTCCTTGACCCTGCTTTACAGATGGTGACAGAGAAACTGCAGATGGCTCTGGGAGCTGCCTGTTTGGGGCTGTGTGTCTCTGTCACTAGAACAGGTTGATACCAACAGTCATGCCACAAACTTGTCTTTCATTTCATGCCTGTCCAGTTAGTGCATCCTGCTCAACAGGGAAAATATGCTTTGCACTTTGAGCCAGATCTTCAGCAGGTAAAAGTGGCTGATAGTAATGGGAGTTCATCACTCTGCAACAGCCCTGGGCTTGGCTCAGAGTGGAGAAGGGCATTCTGTTATTTATTTTGGGTTTGGAGACTATGCTGGTGCATCTCAAGAAGAGGATTTCTGCCATCTGCCACTTCTGTTAATTGACAGGACTCTTCTTGTCCTTGGCCAGGTATCCCACCAAATATTTCACCTCTCACCTCCCCGTGCCATTCACCGATTCAGGGGACGCCTGCCACAAGTCCTACTGGAAAAACATCTTCTGTGTCGTTTCCAGAGCCTACAGACACTGACACCAAGCAGGGCTTAAAGCCACACAAAGTCTTAACTTCTACTCAGAGTGCACCTAGCCTGTCAGACTCTATTATCAGCCCCTCCATCATCTGCAGCAGGTAAGATGATAATTTGGCATGCCTCGGAATTATTTCACATGGTTCTCACAAACATGTTCTATTGGCCCACATACAAGTTTTTGTCATTTACTACAGTGTTTATATTGATATTTCAGGTTTATAGTACTTAAGTAAATGTGTAGATCAATGCTACAAAGTACTTTTAAAGTGGAAGACTGTTGGCTACGTTTATGGTTGTGTCTGTTGCTTTTACTCCTGTCAGATGGACAGCCTGATTCCTAAATAAATTCTTTGTCAACAAACTGCAGATCCCAAAGTTGGATTTCATGTTTACAACTTGTTTTTCTGGAGCTATGCCCTTGACTTGAGCAGTCACCTTTAGGCCAAGTCTTCCACAGCAGGCACCTGATGTTGCGTAGAAAAATCTGACTGCTAGGGCCATCAAACTCTGTAATTTTGAGCCTTCTCTCAGGAGGAGTGGGTCCTGTCTTCCCTAGGCAGAGTCAGATTAGGTACTGTGGAGATTTGTTTGTTTGTTTGTTTGTTCTTCAGAAATCAACTGCAGATGAGTTCTTTCTACAGCTAAGAGCTCCAGTAACACAGTTTATTTTCTTACTTTGAAGCACCCCTTTATTTGGTAACACAGACCAGACCTGCTTTGCAAAATTAGCATTTTGGAAAGAAAGTGTTCTGTTTATCTTCTCAGAAAGGATTCAGTTGCTAAACCAAATTACTGGAGTTTGCAATGTGTGTCCAGTTCAGAATAGTGGAAAACACAGATATTCCCAAGCCTGTTCCAGTGCAGTTTCAAGGTTGCTTTACTCTCCAGATGTTACTTTTGGTCATAGCACGAGTGACCAGCCAGCAGACAGCACGTTATCAAGTTTGACTATCTTTGGAAATGGTTTTTAGTTTCTGACTTCAACCACGTGACTTTGGATGTGTCTCAGTGTGGTGCATGCAGGGCTAGGAAGTAGCTGTGAGAAACTCAAAATTGAGACTGCAAGTTTGCTCAAGGGAGTTACCCTCACTGGAGTGTGGAGTAGGATCCAAGCAGGCTTTTGAGATGGATTTAGACGACTAAATAGAAACTTAAGTGCTTTAAAGAGTTTTCCAAAGGTGTACCAAAATTGGGATTTTGGACAGATTAATTTGAAATTAAAACTATGTTACACAACAGAAATATAGCATAAAGGTGCTGCAGTGTTACTAAGCTGTGCCTTTATTACCACTTCAACAAAATAACTGTTACTTCACAAGTGGCATTCTGGAAGCCTTCTATTAAAAGGAACAGTTAAGAATTGCATTAAAAATGTCAACAAAAATCAATGTAAGATTGTTGTAGATAGTAATGAAATTAATACCTTTTTCATCTTGTTTATCAACTTGACTGATACCAGAATTATTTGCTTGGCTGTGACCTACAGGTATCATTGAATACAGATCAGCATTTGTATTTGAAAGTCTTTCAGGATTTCATGATGTTTGCAGGGCATACCAAGCTCCAGGATGTGTTTGGATGACCCAGTCAAAAGGTAGCTGGCACAGGAGTTAGGCTATTTTTATATGTTGAACTTAAAATGGTTCAAAGGTTCTAGTGCAAAGTTTGACCAATCCAAATAATTCTGTAAGGGTTGCTTTGTGGAGACTATATAAGACACGCCACAAAATGCTGACTCAAACCAGAGAAAATGTTAAAATGTCAGGTTGTAATTAGGGTTTAAAGGGAATTATACACAAGGAATAAAGCTTTTTAATGGAAGGGAAAAGCCAGTCATTTTAAAAGGTCATAATATTGTGATCCCTCCCAAAATGTGTTTCTGTTCTGTAAATGATGAAGCAAACTCTGCCCTCTTGGTTCTTATGTACTTGGTATGCTGTCACTGAAGTAATGATAAAATATAATTTTCCTCCCTAAGAGGAGCATAGTGAAGTTTTAAGCAAGAAGAGTGTAGCCAGATCATAACTCTGTTCAAACAGAATTCTGTTAGATTGTATGGGACTCCAGCACATTTTCATCATTTTAATTCATCTTTATGGGGCAGCTGTAGTATAGAACTAGGGAATCTATTTTAAGCTGGTATACTTAAAGAATAATAAAAAAAATCATTTAAAGAAATCACATGGTTCAGGTTTACTGTTGAAAACACAGATTTAATGGTGGTGGGCAGTTAATCCAAGGTCTTTCTGTATTTTTGTCCGAGATCCAATAAAACTTTACTACTCTCCCGTGATTTTGTCTGGAGAATGTACCCTGGATCATGGCTTATACTGTATGACATAATCTCACACTGCTAGCAGGAAATCATTTTACACAACACTGTCTTAGGCATGTGGTTCTTCATATTGTGTGTGTTTCTTGATGTATTTCAGCTGTGGCAGACCCTACAACCAAATAGAAGCTGGTGATGGGACACTAAATAGAAATGATGCTACTACACACACCCTGAACAGAACAGGTAATTCTTTGTGAAGACACCTCGTTCCCTCAAATTCAGTAATCATCCACTAAAAGGGCAGATGAGCTTCTCTGTCATAAAAGGAAAACACACACAGGTGAATCCATTCAAATTGTCTTTGATGCTCCTTCCCTTTTTGTATGTACAAAATGCTTATGGAGTTAAAATATAAAGGAGATACTGTTTCCCTCAATTTACTTAAATAGTGGTCCTCAATTTTTTTTTTCTCTCTTCATTCCCTGATGCCATTTTTCACACTCTGCAGGGTATGTCTTTAATGCCCTCAGACAGATTGTCCGACCTCGGAGCCAGCCAAGCAGCACATATGTATCATGACTCAGAGATGCTGTTGCTGTTATTCAGGAGGTCACAGGATGCCTCCCGTGAAACCTTTGCTGTTCCCACCACAAGCTTTGTGATTTGTGTTTGCAGATGATCCTGCTCAAGCCACCTCTGACTACGAGACCAACAACAGCGACAGCAGCGACATCGTGCAGAACGACGACGACACAGAGTGCTCCAAGGAGCAGCCACGGAAGGGATCTGGCTGTAGGTCCTACGCGCCCGAGACCATCATCCTGCATCCCTTGATACCACCTGAGGTAGCTCCTCTAAGTTCCCCCAGCACAACAGACTGAGTGTATGCTGACACTGAGGGGAAAAAAAAAAACCCTGAAAACCAAACTAACCAAAAACCCACAGAAAAAATGTGGTCTAAGGGTGCTGCAAGGTGTTATTGTAGGTGCATGTCTTAAACAACAAACGTTGCAGTGTGGTGAGCAAGTGATGGTTGTCTCTCAGCATTCAGCTGTGAGCTTGGTTGACATGCAGGGGGAAAGCTTTGTTCAGTGGAGTTTTCCACAGTCTGTTGTACAACTGAATTAATAATCTGAAGTTGGCAGGAGCTCTTGAAAAATTTATTGTAATCTGTTGGAGTTGGACGTGCTGAGAGAAGGAATTTTTGCTTGAAATATTCTGGCATTTATTCATCTCCAGTTTTTAAGTAAAATGAAATTTCAGGGAGTGCACAGAGAGGAATATGAAAGGAGGGGCACAACCCATCTTTTATTTGCAGGCCTTGAAAAACAGGTCGGTTTCAGTTTAAGGAGTGCAAGTCTTCACTTGGACTGAGCTCTGTTAGCCATGTTGGAGTGTGGTGAATGAGTCCTGATGCAGAAGCAGAAACTGAGAGCTTTTCTCTCTGTACCACAGTGGATTTCACAATGAAGGCAGACTCCCTTGGAAATGAATGAATGATTCCCCTGAGTGAATGAATGAATGAGTGAGCCTCAGTGCTAAGTGCAGACACTGCTGTTTCATAAACAGAATTTCCTACCCATTCAAGTGAAACACATTACAAAGGAGAGTGAGTAGCTGCAGGGCTGCAAGAAATGAGGACATCTATCAGCCGAGTAAAGTACCACTGACTTACACACGATGCTAATGTGACTTCAACTTTTAAGAGCATAATTTTTTGTTTGAGATGCTTCACTGAACTAACAATCCTTTTTATTCTGATTCCTGGCACAGGACAAGCCTGTACTGGCTCCTGAGCCTCTGGTTATGGACAACTTGGATCCCCTGATGGAGCAGCTAAATAATTGGAACTTCCCAATCTTTGATTTGGTGGAAAAAATTGGGAAGAAATGCGGTCGGATTCTCAGTCAGGTGAGAGGTGTACCTTGTCTGCAGCATCTGGGTAGAATGTGGACAGATTTAGACACAGAGGTGTTAAAAGGCATTGTCCTGCAAGCTGATGATCCAATGAGCTGTGATCCCTGACTCCTAATTCAAAGCTGACAATGTGAACTGTCTCATTATATTCCTTACTTTCGAATGTCTTTATTTTTAAATTTAAAAATGCAAAAGATAAAAAAACACGCACCTTTTTTGCCTCCTGCTCTCTGTTTTTCTGAATATTTGCTTGAGATGCTTCCAGCCCTTGCTGAGTTCTTTGGGAAAGGATTTCTCACGGGGTTTATTTTAGCATGGGAGGTCTAAACAGTAAATATATTCAGTGGATGCAAGATACACAGAGTTTTGTATAAATCTCTTTGGTTTATAATACATTTTGTATAAATATCTTTGTTTCTGTATAAAAAAGAGTTTCTTCTTTTATACTGAAGATTTCAGTATAAGAACCCAGAAATAAAAGATTTCAGATTTCAGGCTAGGCAAGAAAGCAAGTTTTGAGGAAGTGGAGGTAGAAAGAATCCTTGCTATATTCCCTCATTTTTAAAAAATCAGGACTTTGAGAGAAAATTCTTATAATATTACATAGGGAAGACTAATTTGCTATGAGTCAGGATGGGAGAGCTCACTAGTCTTTCTTTCAGCTGTCAGGTTTTTATTCCTTCCTGTGGGTTTAATTCAGATACTGACACAGCCTGTCTCTACCCAGCACGATTAGTGTCACTTTCCATAATCACTTTCTTGGCTGAACTTTCTACCCTGTTATGCCCCTTTTCCTGGCACACTGACAAATTAGTCTTTTTTACTTACAAAAGTACTGAAGATTATTAAACAGGAAAAGCAAGTAATTATTTTTATTATTATTTAGGGATGAAAGGGAAAAAAAGCCCAAGAGAATCTGACTGAACGAGTATCACTTTACAAGGCATTATGTAGTGATGAGCGCTGGAAAGCAGAGATAAAGTTAATTGGTACAATGTGGTATAATTGTCACCCCCCCGCCCCCCAGAAACACAGGGGTTAGTGTGTCAGGCAGATTTCCTGAGAATGCTGGATCAAGTCACAGTCCCTTGGTGGTTACCTCTTACTCAGCTAGATTCAGTTGTCTGGTGGTCAACAAGGAAAACCATGGCATGAATTCGAGTTTATTCTGTGGTCTGCCTTCTAGTGTTCTGCAGTTTGGCAAGCAACATCTGTGTTTGACCAGCCTGCCAAGTCTCTTGGTTCATTATAGAGAAATGGGCAAACTGTGGATATTGGATATATTCACTGGATAAATTCAGTGATGTTCACTGAGGCGCTTTTGCACTAGAAAGTGAGTGTGTGATTGAAATGCTCTTCTAGATCATATTGCTCATTTTTTAAATAGCATGGAATGATAATAGAATGATGAATGAAACATAAGAAAAAACAGAACTTTCTTTTAATGGCATAATGAAGGGTGTGGATGAGCCAAAATTTGTTCTGATTTAACCTGGGTACCTCTGTAGGCCTTAAACACTTTACCAAGCTGCATGGGGTTCTGTACCTCTGGACATTTGTGCTTTCCTCAAATTGCACTAAATCTCTTCACCCTGTTTCCCAAAATCTGTTTTTTGCACAGGTTCTCAACATGTTATCCACTTCACAGTTCCACAAAATGAGTCTTGTGAAATAAAATAGAGAAGCTTTAATATTTGTCATGAAAATTCAACATTTTCTGTAACGGCTGTTTATATTAACTTCCTCTCCCTAACAGCAGAATGTAGCAAGATAAACCTTGTTTACAAAATATAGATCCTTATTACCCCACTTACTGAGATGCTGCTAATGAAATTATTTTCAGAAATCAGGAAACTGAAATAAATAAATCTTTTTCTTCAGCCAAAAGCACTATTTTTTTCTAGTTTGATTTTTAAATCCTGGAATATTATTAACAAATGGGGAAAAAAAAGCTCTAATGATTTATTCTCTGTATTTTGCTATGAAATGGACTAACCCTTTCAAAAAAAAGAAGGAAATTAAAAAGCTGAATTAACTATGTTTGCCATGCTAGGTTAAATTTATGAGATGGAACAAAGCAAAGTTGACACATGCCTCTAGGGAAGCATTCAGTTTATAAAGCAAATGCTGGCTTAGCATCTTTGAAGCTGCTTGAGATGTCTATTCCTTCTTTGTGGAATGTTAAATTGATTTAGACATATAAAAAGACCCCAAACCAGTCAGGAACCATGAAAGCATCTGTGCAAACTGCAGTGGCAAGCCCAGTAAATGTGACAGTGACAAATATGTATAATGGGGTTTAGAGAGGAACATGCATTCAGTCTCATTTCAGAAAGAAAGACCCAAGCTCTCAGAACTGAGCTGTTGCTTCATAAAATTCAACAATATCTTCAGTCACACTTAAGGCTTTTCTTGCAGCTCCTATAAGAGTAAAACCTGTGGTTTAGCTTTTATAACTGAGCCCATAGAGAGAAGTGGAGATGCTCCTGTGCTGGCAGTACAGGAGCAGTGTCAGAGGCAGGGTGGCACCACTGCAGGGCCTCTGAGCTGGGGATTATTTGGCCCTCTCATCCTCATCATCACACGTGGGAATATCCCTGGGATATCCCTGGCATCCTCACACCAGCTTTATGAAGAGTTTGTCAGAGCCAGAGACAGGGTGCTAGCAATTTCAAAGGAGCACATATCTGAAGAAAGCAAATACCTGAGACATAAAAAGGGCTGTGAGAGGAACACTGAGAAGGGAGCTGCTACTCTAAACTTTGCACATGTTCTCCAAGCAGAGCCTTTCCTGTGTGCCTGCAAACCCAGGAGAGGAACTGCCTGTGAACAGCAATGCCCAACTGCACAAAAAGCTTCCATTGGGAATCGTGCAGAAAATGCTTGTCCTTCGTCAGGCAGCGCCACCAGAAGTCTCTGAGTTCTCAATGATCCATTCAAGCATCCTCTGAGTTATCCATGATGAGAGACAGGCAGGAAAGGGAGGCTGGAGGAGAGGCAGTGTGGTGCAGCCACCTCTGCCAAGCCCCTGGCAGCCATCACAGTGTCCCTGGCAGCAGAGGCCACACCTCAGCCCAAGAGCTCAGCCCGCAGGATTCCAGCTCCCAGGGAGCTCCTGAAACTGCATATGGGCTGGGAAGAGAGCATTTTGAAAGACAGAAGCACATTAAAATGTTTTATCAAGAGCAAGGAATAAAAAAAGCTGCACAGTTGGGGGTGTTTTTTGTTTTGTTTTTTTTTTTTAATTAAAGAATTTGGCTAGTTGACTTTGGGGAACACATCAATGCCCTTTTTACCCTCTTTCTGGCCTGCTTTTACACTTGGTTCCTCCCTATTTGCTGAGATAGAGATAGAGAAAGAAAAAAAAAAGGAAGGATGGAAGGAAAAGAGTGAGTAATTAAAATGGCCAAATTACTTGCTTGGCTGTTTATGCTTTCTAATGACCACTGAGAATAATGCCATTTTACTCCAAGTCAGAGGAAAAAGCTGTCATTCCCACATGTCACAGTCAAGTTTCCTTCTTTTCAACTATGGAATTTCCCAGCCCTCAAAATCCAAGGGGAGAAAAAAACATGCTTTTATGACACTTTTTATTTAAGATACCTGTCTAGTACTGGTAGGGTAGACAAGTATGATTTGGTCCTGCCGAATATTATTTCATTATGATTCCTCTTTTTACACGGAGACGTTTTGCTGGAAATAAGTGGCTTACACTTCAGTGATCTAAACCTAGAATGTAAGACTCATGTGTCTGTAGGTGAAATATTGGATGCCAGCTGATACAGTTAAGCCATGATTCCAGAGAGATAAACAGGGTTCTGTGCAGATTGTAATCCAAATTATGCATAAAGTCACTCTTTTCACTCTGCCTAAATACAGGGGAGGCAGGAGGAAGATCATTAATGCTGCAAATTCATATCCTTTTTTTTGTTGTTATTCTTACCATAAAAATCCACAGTGGCAGGGCGTTTGGAGTGGATGTTCATTAAACTTTAGGTGCAGCTCACAGGTCCCAGTTTATATACAGACACAAACAGGTGGGGATGGATGTTTGATTTATATTCAGATGTAAAACATGAAGTGTAATTTGTAACCATTTCTTGCCATACTGCACTCATGTCCGAATGTGCTTCAAGTTGCTTAGCTCTAGGCAGGCAATTTCCAGGCAGATGGCATCAAAAGGACAGAATTTAGCCAACAGCAGTAAATAAATAAAGATTCTCCAAGACTTTAGGGCCCAATTTGTGAGAGAAGTGGAAAGATCAGGCAGTGATTTTACTGTATCCCATCGTTTTGTGTCAAGTTCAAACTTGTCTTCAGAAGTGCCCATTTTGCATCAGCTGCTGCCTACATTTCTGAGCAGTCTTCTTTCCTGAACACCTCCTCCCTCATCCATCACATTCTGCTTCCCAATTCATCCTCTCCTGGATGTTTGCAGTCATCTTTGGTGCAGGAATGCTCAGAACAGCTCTGCCTCCTAAGCTGTTTGCTGCCTCTGATATCCTGTTGAAGTCGTTTTTAAAAAAAGAGAAAATTGGAGAGAAAGCAAGGACACAATGCATAGGATCCACATGGTCCCCCCTTCTGTCAGTCCTTTGCTTGTTCCTCCTTTTCTGGGAATTGATTTGACTCAAGGATTTGAGAAAATACTAGCAGGAAAGCAGATTTTCATGGAGTAATTAGACCTAAGGAGTTTTATATCTAATTTTTAGTTTTTCTCATCTACTTAGCAGCATGGGGTTTTTTGGTTTTTTTTTTTCTTTCAGGTATCATACAGGCTTTTTGAAGACATGGGGCTGTTTGAAACCTTTAAAATACCAGTGAGGGAATTTATGAACTACTTTCATGCCTTGGAGTGTGGATACCGAGAGATACCTTGTAAGTAAAAATTCCTGGCAGATAATGATGCTTCCTTAAAGTTTTGGGGATTTTCCATACACTTTTGTATTGAAGCCTTTCTTCTTGCATTATGAAGCTTCTTTTTTCATCTAGTACATCATGACCAAAGGATGGCTAGGCAGAGGCTGATGCTGAACAACAGCCTGTCATCTTTTTTCTTTCTATTTCATCTTTTGCATTGTTTCATAAATCATGGCAAAATCTGCACAAGCCAGAAATCATATAAAGCTATTGTAAGTAAAGATTGTTTCCTGATAATGCAAGTGTACCCCAGGGGAGGTTCTCGAAACATTTAACCCACTAAAGGCAACTTGGACTTTTACTTTGCTATGCTACCAAAGGAGATGAGCTTTATGAGCAGAAAAAATATGCCAAATACATGAGTGAACCCTGTTCTGTTACCACAGCTTAGCTGTTATTTTTCAGTGGGAAGCATTTATTCACTGAAAAACCTCGTTTCAGTCATCCCCAAAGTATTTACTAGTTCAAATCAAAGTTATCAAAGTGCTTCAGCTGCAGAAGACTCTTGTTTTCCCAAGAGGAAAGAGTTGTTACCCCCTTTAGCTGACAGATAAACCCAGCTCTGAGGAACACAGAACACCCTGTTTTCTCTACACTTGCAGAAAAATGTGAGAGACATCATTATAAGAAGTCATGTAGTCTCTCTGTCAAAATATTAAATACCAGTTGGAGCAGCTACAGTGGGAAGGATTTAAGGAAAGCTACCTCAAAATGCCTTCAGCCAGGTGGTTTGGAGTCTGTTCTGGAAAAGTGTGAGACCCAATTTCAATTTTTTCCTTGCGTTTGAACTGGATCAGGGACCTAAAGCAGCAGATTACAGCCTGAGGAGGTTAGAGATGGAAGTCCCACAGTCTGTTCTACTGAAGCCTTTCCTTTCTGTTTAAAACATTCGACTACTTATAGAATCTCTGGGATTTTTGTAAACCTAGCACTCTATTTGTTTGCTTTTTTCTTAAGTGCTTTTTGTTTTACTAAAGAGGAACCTCTTTCTAATACAAAATAAATTTACCTTCCTTTTTTTCGTTTCTGTGAAAAAGGTGAAAGCAACTCTGATGCTCGTGATAATGTTGGTTTTGTCTCTGCTGGATTGACTGCCACACGGTACCCACTAGATGGTGCTGATATCCCTCTGTCAGAGACATCCTGATGTTTTATGGCTGGGTGGTTTTCTTTCTGTCACAGATCACAACCGAATCCACGCCACTGATGTCCTACACGCCGTGTGGTACCTCACAACCCAGCCCATCCCGGGGCTCCCGACTGTGATCAATGACCACGGCTCAGCAAGTGATTCAGGTATATTTAAACGTTGGATTCCTAAAGTTTCTCTCATGAAGTTTGCTGTAAGAAAGCTAACAACTGAGGACTGCATGCAGAATTTTTTGCAATCTGTAGGACGATGTTGTAGTTCAGCAGCACAGTGGATATTGAAGGTGTTCAGGTGTGTTTGTGTAACTTTGAAGGCAATGGAGTTGTTCCTCCAAATGCTTAATATTTAATGATGTGTGAATGCAAGCCTTTGTGGTCACCTTTAATGACAGATCTTTGTTACCAATGATTTTTGCAAGAGGTTTTTTCCTAGGAAAACTGTATTATTAGTGCTTTTCAGTGCTGTATCAGAGGCAGCGTAGACTTAAATCCTCAAACCCTTCATTGTTTTGCTATTCTACCATTTCTGGGGCATGCCGTGCACTTGCCACAGCTTGGCTGTCATGAAGTGTTCTTTGCTTTTCCTCAAATTATTATCTCCAAATAAAAACACTTGTTACCGTCTGGCAATTGCTTTTCAAGACCACTCTTCTTCTGGTTTATGATTGTCCACTACAGGAAGCTGTTGTTCTTGCATTTTTATGTTAACTTCTCCATGTTCAGCTGTGGCAACGAGGGGACCTGTCTGTGTTTCGTGGGAGTTCTCAGAGAGTTGCTGGAAAAGCAGGAGTTTGGAGTTTGTTCTATCTCTGAGCCTTTTTTTTTTTTTTTTTTTGGTGTGTGTGTGATGTTAAATGGTTTTATTTCTGGAAAAATTTATTAGCAAGGGATTCCAGTGGCTTTGTAGGTGAGGTGGAATGAAAGGGGTTGAGTTCTGGGGCTTTTTGATGTTTGTTATTTGAAAGACATTGTTCAGCTGCATGCAAGATCCATTCAAGGTCGTTCAGATGAAATTAGCAAAGCATCTCAGTGTCTGTCTCTGACAGGTATGCTCAAGATGCTTCAAAAAGAGGATGATAAGGAGATTATCAGCAAAGATCCAAAGTCTAGACATTTGTATTGGAAAACATGCTCTGTAATTTAATTAATAAATTCTAGTCCATTGCATTAAGGACTATCAGTGTCTCATAGACTTGTCTACATGATAAAAGAAATTAGAGAAAGGAGTGGGAAAATCAAGTTTCCCGACAAAGCTCCGGCATGGTTCTGAATCCATGTCTTACTGCTTGTAACTTACACAGTTTGAGAACAGATTTTGCTGGATGGCTGGAAGATCCCCAGGTGGGATCAGAATTTGTTCCTTTCCAATTGTTTGCCTTGTTGTACTGGATCACAGGCACAGAAAGCACTGAGGTCAGGCTGCATTTCTTCTTACAGTAAATCTGCTCCTTCTCTCCTGCTTTATTCCTTCTGTTACAGTGGGTTGCTGAAAAAGTGGCACCGGGCTTTTTAATGTTTTCATTTCTTTATTCCTGCTCAGATTCTGACAGCGGAATCACTCACGGCCATATGGGCTATGTGTTTTCAAAGACATACACACCTACAGACGACAGCTACGGATGCCTGGCTGGCAACATCCCTGCCCTGGAGCTGATGGCTCTTTATGTAGCTGCAGCCATGCATGATTACGATCACCCAGGAAGGACCAATGCCTTCTTGGTAGCAACGAGTGCTCCTCAGGTAAATAAATCTCAGGCAGTGTTGCTGTACAGTTTGGAAGGTCTTGATGACAGCTTTTCCTTGCTAGTGGTGCCTGTGGCTTCCATTAAGCACAAGTCTGCCAAATATTTTGAAACAGCTTGTCAAAGTGACAGAAATAATCACTTCACTTGGGGATTGCTGGTAAGAGTCTTCTTACACACCCTCAGTTAGCAGAGCTGTTAAGAAAGGTACTGATAAACTGTGTCAGTGAAGAAGGTAAAATTCTGCTGACTGATAGAGAATCTTTAACTGTGGAAGAATGGAAGAATTATTCTACCAAGTAATGCACAGAAAGATTAAAGAAAAGAAAATATCTCAGTTGTGTAGTTGACTGTGCTTTGCAAGTTAATTGTGCATGATCATAACACAATTTCTGTTGTTTCTATCGAATATGAGCAGCTGTGGTCTTTTTATGAAAGTATTTGGAGGCAGAGAGTGAAAAGTAATCTCAGTGTTACAAATGTAGAATTGAGGCTTGCCTAAGGTTACGCAGAAGTTGCTGCCAGTCCTGAGACTGAATTCAGCAATTCTGAGTCACTCTTTATTGGCTTAGTTATGAGATCATCTTTCCTTACTTTACCAAGCTGACCTTTCTGGCTTCAGCACACTGTGCTGAAAAATACATCCATGGGACAGGGAAATAAAAAAAGAAATCTTAATGGTGGCAGGTCAGGTAGGGATGCAGAAATTCTAGATTTACTCCCTAGCTTGCAACCAAGCTTCCTCTGTTGCCAAGAGCAAGTCACTGAACTCACTCTGGTATCAGTTTGTGTCTATGAATTGATAGTAATGCTTCTCATCCTTGCAATGCATTTCTGTAATCAAGAGCTTTGATACTCTGGGAAGGTAAATAATTGGGAGAAGACATGTATTATCTTTAAATCTAATTGGAAGAAACAAGTGCTATAAAATCAGAAAAAATCGGAAAAGGAAGTTAGATGATGAGCCTTTATGTATTGACTCTAGTTTGAAAATAAATTAATGGGAAAAAATAATTTTCTTGTTAGTTTGTGAATGGAATTACCCTCGCTATGAGAGTTGCACATCTTATTTTGATAAAGATTTTGCCAGTTTTAGATTTTAGCATTGAGATCTCTGCCAGGCTGAGTATGTGTTTTCAGGTTGCAAAGTGGGATTTCTCTTGTTTCCGTGCTTGGGATCAGTCCTACATGGACACCAATCACCAAAGGCAGAAGTCCACTCAGTGAGGTTAATTCTGAGAGTGAGGGAAGCACACACACCCGTTTCACTGTGGCCTGAAAGGGGATACCACCCTTGCTGTGGTTTTGCTGAGATGCTCCTCAGCTGCCCGCGTTGCTTCCGCAGGCGGTGCTGTACAACGACCGCTCCGTGCTGGAGAACCACCACGCTGCTGCTGCCTGGAACCTCTTCATGTCCCGCCCAGAGTACAACTTCCTGGTCAACCTGGACCACGTGGAGTTCAAGCATTTCCGCTTCCTCGTCATCGAGGCCATTCTGGCCACCGACCTGAAGAAACACTTCGATTTCGTCGCCAAATTCAACGCCAAGGTGAGATCGGTTTGGGTTTCTGGGGGATGGTTAGAAAAGATTGTGGGCCTTGGTAGCATCCAGAAAAAGGGTTTCTACTTCCTCTGAATGTCCTTTTGGCTGCTGTAAAATGTTGAGTAATAATCTGACCTTTTTGTTGGGTTTTACTCATTTAAAGTTAGTGATACAGCTTCTCTTCTTATACATATCTACTTTTTTTCAGAAAGTCGCCTAGGGCAAATAATATAACAAACTATTTTTACATGCTACTTTTCAACATTTTTGCTTTCTTGTTCACTGGTGCTGTAGACCTTTTAGCAAAGCACTTAGGGGGAAAAAAAAAAACCAAAGGTGTTATTACCAAGTTTCTATAATGGCTACTCTAAGTGAATTTTTACTGATTTAGTTGTACTGTTGTATTATCAAAGCACAGAAATCAGAACCGTTTTGACATTCTAATTTTAAATGTAGTGAAAGCGTGGTCTTCCTTTCCTTTCTCTTTCCACAGAAAGGTCACTAAAGATCTTTCCTGCATGCTTCTTTCAGTGAGCCATAAAATCAAAACCCTGAGAAAACATTCTTAAAAACTGTTTACAGTTTCAACGTAACTTATTGGAAATCACCCCCTATTAAGATATTTTAATTAACTCCATCCCCCATCAAAGCTGTTGGCATGTTAACTAGATACCTGCCTTTGGAGCTGGTACTGCCTACTTGTTCCTTGTGAGAAACCCCCTAGAAGAGTGTGTTTTGTACCTAGGACCTCCTAGCTGTTTTGGTGACATGGATAAAATGTTTTCCTGTGACATTACTTAGGGTGGATCTGTATGCTGACACTTTGAAGCCTCCAGATGTATGACTGGTTTTGTTTTCCATTTCCCTGTAACATTTCTCTGTCAGGCCTTAAGAAGCTGTAGAGAGAGGCCCTAAATTTGGTCCAGGGTAGGCAGAGAACTGATCTGCAGATACATAAAAGTCTGAGCTCCTTTTGCAGCCCTGCTCGTCATGTCCCTTCCAACCTTAACATTTCTGCTTTTATTTTAGAGCAGTTGACTATATGTCAACTCTCCTCTTGTGAAAGGAATGGGAAAAATAGAGAAAAGGAAAAAAGGAGGAAATAGTTTCAGCCATACTTAGATCAAACAGGGAAATAAGCTCATTACATCTTCATGCTGCAATCAAACCATCATGATATTTTATAGTAATTTATATTTACACATGAATAGGTATCAACTTCTTGAAAAGTGTCATGGAAAGATTGCATTTGTTTGTTTTCCCAGTAAGTGCTTTCAAACATGTTCATAATATGCTAAATATTGACTTCTCGTTATTCATTTCAATGTTCCTTGGCTTTCACTTACTTTTCCTTTTCCATATTGTTAATTCCAGCCTGGGGTTAGCTCACCTGCTTATCCTAGTGATTTTGTTAAATAGATTGTACAATATCCCAGGTCAGAACCTCCTCTGTGGATACATCCTTTTGCTGGGATTACCATCATTTTTCCTTTTTGCTGTCTCCTAGGTGAACGATGATGTTGGAATTGACTGGACCAACGAGAACGATCGCTTGCTGGTCTGTCAGATGTGCATCAAACTGGCTGACATCAATGGGCCTGCAAAGTGCAAAGACTTGCACCTGCAGTGGACAGAAGGCATCGTCAATGAGTTTTATGAACAGGTAAATGCATCCCAAAGCTGCATGCCTGGTGTTCTGGAGCATGATAGTGAGTGAAAAATCATAGAGAATAGGAGTGAAAAGGCTAGCTAGAGCTACATTAATCCATTTTTTTGCTGGACCAGTGAGAGTCCATTTGTCACTGAAGTTTCTGATGTGTCCTCAGAGACCTCTGATGAGGGTGTGAACTGTTCAAGTCTGGCACTATGGACAAGCACTAGCATGGTGGACAAGTGTTGCTTTCCTCTTTTTTTTTTTTCCTCTGTTGTCATCATGGCTGTCATTTCCTTCTTCTTCAGTGCAAACTGTGTTCTCATCCTTCTGTCTTCTTTCAAGGCATCAGCTGGTTCTCATGGCTCTCCTCTGCACTCTCACACTTTTGTTGACGTGTAGTCTCCAAAAGTGGACACAACATCCTTGTTCAGATGACCTAAACAGAGCAGTGGGATTGTTTTAGCTTCTCTGCAGGCCACATCTCTGTTCACGCAACCAGAACCTTTATTTGCTGAGCAGGACTAACACTGACCTTCAGTTCATCACAGGCCAGCCACATCTGCTCCCTACACATTGATCCTGGCCCATACTTCATTTTTAAAACACTCCCAGCTCTCAGAGGGTTGTCAGTACAATTGCACTAATTATGCAAAGCTGTGCTGGTGGCACAAGGAAGGAGGACAGCCGCACATTGATTTCCAAAGACCTGGGAATACAGCCAGGCACTGCCCCTCTCTTTCTAGGTGTAAAGGAACCCTTAATTGAACCTTTTCTCACTATAACCTATTTAGCCCAGCTGAGTGCAAGGGTCAGGGCTGTTCCCACACTATTCCTCTGTTTCCTGAGTGGGAACATTTTGAATGTTCTGGTCAGATGAAATTCCACATCCTGTCTTTTCCAGATGAAGCAAACAGGCTAAATCACTGAACAAGACAACCCACAGACTTCTCAGGGAGGCTGTGCAGAAACTTGGAGTCACAGACTAATCCCTTTTAAAGCTTTTTCAATGTCCGTTAAATTTACTGCACTTACAGTTTGGAAAAAAAAAAAATCCAACCAGGAATTGCTGCTGCCTTCTGCACTATGTAAACAGACAAGGAAAGGGACATAACTCAGACATTGAGCTAAAGCTTCTTCATTTCTTTCAAATCTCCCAAGAAAAAGAAAGTACAATGCACCTTACATATAGTATGAATATAGCTGGTTCCATTTTTGTTTTCATTTTTTTCTTAAACCAAGAGAGTGTGTCCCAAAACAACCTTCACGTCCCAAATTTTCTTTCAGGAAATGCTTTTCTTCCTCATTACAGCTGTCCCGACAAACTGCACTTGGCAGTTCTGGTGGTGATCGTAGCTTGTGTGGGTGACTAGTGCATGCAGACAGAAGCAGTTAGTCAGATGTATAATATGACTTTCCTTTTTTCCAATAAAAGGTATATCAGAGGGAAGTGTCCCAGTATGTTAATATCATCAAAGCTTGTGAGGATACAGATGTGGGAAGATATTGTGTTATCTGTTCCACAGTAGGAGCCTGTGTTATTTTCCATAATTCAAGAAATGGGATCCGAAACAGGGAACATTATCTTTCCTGGACTTGCTTTTGGCATTAAAGAGGATAAGCTAGATTCTCAATTTCTTTTCTCTCCACTAAAATCTGTTTTTCTTTAATGTAATGTGCTACAAGATGTGTATCAAACCATATTCACCATGCTTTTGAGCATTAGATTTTTTCTGCAACTGGAAAAGTCTTCATATTCTTGTTTCTGAAAAAGGAGAATTTTATGGGAAGTTTGAATTTCCCTGGAAGTATTATCAAAAAGCCCACATACCTGAATTCAACCTATGCTGTGAAAATCATGAAATACCTTTGTTACAATAAACGCCAATTGCTTTGAAGAATTTCCCTCCCATATAAACAAAAACAGCTTTTTAAAAATGTGTTGTATAAAAATATTCAAAACTCTGTGTCAGAGCAGGATGTTTCCTTCTCTTTACATGTCCAGCATAGTTATTTGAAGACAGGATAGACATATTAGAACAAAAAAAAAAAAANTCCACAAAAATTTTTTTAAAAAAGGAAAGAAAAATTAAAAAAAAAAAAAAAAAAAAAAAAAAAAAAAAAGGACATTGCAAGATGTTTCACATAATAAATCATGTTTTAACAGAACCATAAAAAAGAATTTGTAAAAATTTCAACAGTCAGCATTTCTCCCAGTTTACAACTAGGAAATCTCAGATACGTTTCTGCAAAGGGCAAGCTGTCACATCTTCTTAATTTGCTTGCTATTTCAAGAATGGATGGCATGTTTCAGTGTTTTGTCAACACAAATGTTTTGTTTTTAATGACTGAGCATAACATTTCAGGGTTGGTTATTATAAAATTAACAAACAAAACACAAGGAAATGAGATAGTTGCTGTACATACTCCAAAATTTAGCTCTCATTTTTTGACCTTCACTAAATACAGATACAGACAGGGCATTGGTTAGCTATGAAGACCATTATTTTGAAAAATTTGCTTTACAAGGAGATAAATATAAACAAACTTTTGTACATAATGGAGACTGAAAATGTATCTCCAAATTCTAATCTATATCCTTAAATATGGGACTCTGTTGTATTACAGCATTCAATCACATATCCGACTTGATTAGGGAGGTTAGATATTTTTTGGGGGGGAAGATGGTAACTGGTCTTGTGATGTCTGCTCAGCTGAAAGCACACTGATATCACCAGAAGCTTTGCTGTGATAGGGAATTGAGGATATCACATTTGGTTCTGCAATGAAGTTTTACTTTGTTTTACATCATGGGGAAGAGAGAGAAAAAACTTGTCTTATGCCTTCCTCTCTCCCCCGAAAAAGCTAACAAAAAGCTTCATGGGAAAGATTTACTCTTTTCGAACAAATGAATGCCATACATTGTTTTCATAGGGATCATTCTAATAGTCGCAGGTAACAAATATTTATGACCCAAAGCCAAGAGGACATCTAGAGGTTACTTCTAATAAGGATGAAATTAATAAGAAAACTAGTCCGGTGTGATAGCCCTGTCTTGTAGAAGTTGTCTTACTCCCTGTAAACAAGGTTGTTGTGAACTAACAATCACACAGTCAGAAGGGATTTTTTTGAAATAATGTGGAGAAAGAAATGAAATAACAATTTTCAAGTTTTCCCACAGTGTAAAGTTCAGGGCTGGGGGCATCCTTCTGCAGAGTCATTAACATCCTTGTTAAACTCATATTCTGGTATCAGCTCCTGCAAGAAAAGAGCTGTGTCTCCGACCATTTGACACGGTGGCGCTGCAGCAATGTCACGGTGGAAGCGCCAGGGTGGCATTTAGGTGTTTTTCTTTCAGCATTTTTAATTGGTTGGGTGCGCTTTACTCCTTTTTGTGACAGATTTGTTTCATTTAGCTCGGGGAAATCACGGCTGTTTTTCATCCCCAGGGTGATGAAGAGGCCAGCCTGGGGCTGCCCATCAGCCCTTTCATGGACCGCTCTGCTCCTCAGCTGGCACACCTCCAGGAATCCTTCATCACTCACATCGTGGGACCACTCTGCAACTCCTACGACTCAGCGGGGCTGATGCCGGGGAAGTGGATAGAAGACAGTGATGAATCGGGAGACACTGACGAGCAAGAAGAGGAGGAAACAGCGGAAATGGAAACTTGTGAAAACGCCGAATCCAGTAAGTCGTTGACACTTCCATTTCCGACTAAACAGGTTCCATGTGGTGACCAAAACACTGAGCAGAGGCTGTGAGGTGGCCAGGTTCAACATGGGCCTCCTCCAGAGGGACGGACAGTGAGTCAGTGCTGTCCTTGGGGAAGCTGTAGCCACTTTTATTGCTAATGGAGACGCTCCATGGTTTCAGGATCAACGTGGTTCATATCTACCACTTATTTCTACCTTAGCTGGGATTTCTGGTGGTGGATCATCTGTCTGTGCATGAGGCTTTTCTAGACTCTTTCAGCACCGGTGTTAACAGACTTCAAGAATTTCAGTTGAAGAAAGGATGTTTGGGAGAAGATTTTTCAAGGAAAACATTCGTCATTTCCATGAGTTAACCTGAGGAACAGGGATAATAGAATGAGGGTCTGAAATGCCGATGCAGTAAAAGAGTTTTTAACAATGAAATCATTTTAATGCAAATCTCCTCAAGGTGACATGGAGAAGAGTGGGAAGAGAATTGGCACTGAGCATTGCTGTGCTGTGTGCTGGGAGCTGCATCACTTGGCTAATCACTAACTAAACCTCATATTCTCCTGTCTCTCCCCTAGAAAGGCAACTTTGACAATATTTGCTGTACTGAGATGGAAGTTTTTTACCCTGAAAGGAGATTTCAGGCACTTGTGAGAAATGATTTTTAAGAGAAAATACTGCAACTGTAGACCTCTTCCTTTTGTCAGTTTAATCCTGCATTACTTTTTTCTTTCTTTCATGTTCTTTCTCCCTCTGAATTTTCTACTACTGTTCCTTTATTTCCCTTTTCTGAGTCATCTTTCTCCCCTGTATCCAGAAGTTTTAGGAAACAGCAGCCTTAAGTGCACTCATGAAATATCAATATATAGCTTTTTCTCTCATCAGCCTCACTTTTTTGTTCTTTCCCACACACTTTCATGCCCTGCCTGGATATCATCCCTGTTTTCTCTTGGGAAAGCTGAGAAAGATTTGATGAGTGCAGGAAGTCACATATGGATGTGGAACAAAATCTGTCTCCTGATGTGCAGAATTAACCTTTTATCTCTAGTAAGATCTAGAGGTAAACAGTTTGTATTTAAGAAATCATTGCTGTTTTTCACACAAACACACTCACACTTGCACATATTTTAAGTTTAGCACGTTCACATGCACAAAAAATCTCGTAGAGAAGAGTAAACATCAAGTAATGTGACACACATGGGTTAATTTAGCACCTTATGATCTATCAGTTCTGCAATAGGCAGAGCCACACTTTTGTGGCAGATTGGCCTTTATGGAAGTGCCTTTTTTGGCAAATTTATGGAGGAAATGTATGCAGCTGGTAATTAACACAAACCCCAAAGCCTAAAACTGATGCTGCTGAATTGAAAAAAAAAAGAATTAAGGATGTTCTCATATATCCATGGAGTGTCTAAACTTATTCTGAAATCTTTGGTTTCCTTTCATCTGGTATCTCTATTCACTCATCTTCTGTGCCACCATTAGTGGAGTCAAACAGTATTGTTTTCAGGTTAAAAACACTGATCATTATTAACCCTTTTCACATTGCAAACAGACTGATTTTAGTGATCTTCTGTTTTCTTTTTTACATTCTACCCTGTTATTGTACCTTACTATTCAGCCTGATGTTTTTAGACTATGGTTTTCAAACGTTAAAAATCAATGTATCAGAAGTTTTGAAATATTCAACAAATTCTTTCTACTTCCTTCATACCAAAGGGAGGATGCCCCTCTTCTCCATCATACTAATGCGTGGCAAATTGTTTACTTCAGGTCTCCTAAGTTCTCTGTGACTGTGGGGACCTTACTCAGGATTCTGTAACATCTTTTGTATCAATATAGGGGCCTCACAGTTCCTTAGAAATGTGTACCTGTGATCAACACGATTTTGGACTTTCTAAACTTTCTCAGTGAAACAACAGAAGGTTGAGATGTCACATGCACAGGCATTAAGACTGGTATAGATGTTGGTAAAGGTCTTTTGATGAAAATGCATTTTAGGCAAATAGAAATATAATTGTGGCAGAAAACACTTCATCTAGATCCTGATAATTCAGTGAAGCAGTTTAGATAAATTTAAGGGTTATAACCTTAAAGCAGCCTTAAGTAATTTTTTTTTTTTTGGCTATACAGGGTCGTGTACTTTCCCTGAAGGTCTTACGCAAGTATAAGAATTAAACAGACTCAGTCTTTAGTGATTCAGACAAATTTCAGCTCCACAGCAAGTGTCTGCAGAGAGCAGCAAGATGTGGGGTCACCTGGGAAACCCAGGAGAGAATGTCCTGCTGTAGCACTGGCAGGGTAGAGTCTTCTTATTATTGCTGAACCTGATGGTTTCCTACAGGGAACCAAGGGCTTTCTAATGAAGGATTGAATTGGATTTGGTCTGTGCTCAGTGAAAAGCTCTTTGTTTCCAGTTCAAAAGCTTCAGGGGCTAAACATTTTGGATCCTGACACAGACATACTTTAGGCAACCTGCAAATTCTAATCCACGCAAGTTTATTTGGTACAAAACATTCCTCTACGTCACCTTCTTTAAAGAAAAATCAGCAGTTGTCTTTGGAGGGGTTATTATTTCAGTTCTGTGACTGCCATTGCCACTGTTAATACCCAGGAAAATTTTTCAAACTTTTTGTACTGCTAAGGAGTTAACAATCTGTGTTGGACAGACTGTATTGACAAGAAATAAAAACACCCTTCAGACAGCAAAACACTTGTAGTGTCAGCTGTGTCAGGAGCCGTGAGAACCACCAGGGACAAAAACACTTTATAGGCTGAGAGCAGGGGGCTGGTGCTTCAAAACCAAAGAGAAGCAAGCTCCCTGATAGTATTTGGCTATATGAGCACTTCTTTAGTGCTCAGGCTGGTGCAACGTTAAGCAACGTTATGCTTAAGCTTTAAGGTCACCTCCACTGCCATGGTGGAGGGATAGATGACTTTGAAAATGGAACAGAGGGAAAAAAAAAAATCAGGATTTTTTGTTTCCTAGGACAATCAGTAGGGATCTATTGGGGGTGAGGAGGTCACAGAATTTTCTGTGTTTTGATCAGAGTCTTTAAGAACTTNAATTTCAGCTCCACAGCAAGTGTCTGCAGAGAGCAGCAAGATGTGGGGTCACCTGGGAAACCCAGGAGAGAATGTGTAGCACTGGCAGGGTAGAGTCGTCTTATTATTGCTGAACCTGAAGGTTTCCTACAGGGAACCAAGGGCTTTCTAATGAAGGATTGAATTGGATTTGGTCTGTGCTCAGTGAAAAGCTCTTTGTTTCCAGTTCAAAAGCTTCAGGGGCTAAACATTTTGGATCCTGACACAGACATACTTTAGGCAACCTGCAAATTCTAATCCACGCAAGTTTATTTGGTACAAAACATTCCTCTACGTCACCTTCTTTAAAGAAAAATCAGCAGTTGTCTTTGGAGGGGTTATTATTTCAGTTCTGTGACTGCCATTGCCACTGTTAATACCCAGGAAAATTTTTCAAACTTTTTGTACTGCTAAGGAGTTAACAATCTGTGTTGGACAGACTGTATTGACAAGAAATAAAAACACCCTTCAGACAGCAAAACACTTGTAGTGTCAGCTGTGTCAGGAGCCGTGAGAACCACCAGGGACAAAAACACTTTATAGGCTGAGAGCAGGGGGCTGGTGCTTCAAAACCAAAGAGAAGCAAGCTCCCTGATAGTATTTGGCTATATGAGCACTTCTTTAGTGCTCAGGCTGGTGCAACGTTAAGCAACGTTATGCTTAAGCTTTAAGGTCACCTCCACTGCCATGGTGGAGGGATAGATGACTTTGAAAATGGAACAGAGGGAAAAAAAAAAATCAGGATTTTTTGTTTCCTAGGACAATCAGTAGGGATCTATTGGGGGTGAGGAGGTCACAGAATTTTCTGTGTTTTGATCAGAGTCTTTAAGAACTTGATGTAAAATGAGCAGAAAGAGCTCAGCAACATGTTTTATNAAATTTTTCAAACTTTTTGTACTGCTAAGGAGTTAACAATCTGTGTTGGACAGACTGTATTGACAAGAAATAAAAACACCCTTCAGACAGCAAAACACTTGTAGTGTCAGCTGTGTCAGGAGCCGTGAGAACCACCAGGGACAAAAACACTTTATAGGCTGAGAGCAGGGGGCTGGTGCTTCAAAACCAAAGAGAAGCAAGCTCCCTGATAGTATTTGGCTATATGAGCACTTCTTTAGTGCTCAGGCTGGTGCCAAAGCAACGTTATGCTTGAGCTTTAAGGTCACCTCCACTGCCATGGTGGAGGGATAGATGACTTTGAAAATGGAACAGAGGGAAAAAAAAAAATCAGGATTTTTTGTTTCCTAGGACAATCAGTAGGGATCTATTGGGGGTGAGGAGGTCACAGAATTTTCTGTGTTTTGATCAGAGTCTTTAAGAACTTGATGTAAAATGAGCAGAAAGAGCTCAGCAACATGTTTTATGCATAATCATTCATATCACTAGATACCTCTGTGAACAACAGAGTCAGGTACAACATGCAGCCTTGGGGTGGGATGAAGCTGGGGCTCAAACTGTGCAGGAAACCAGTTTGCTTTCCCCGAGATCTGGAGAGGCACAGCTTTCTGAATTTTAACACTGTTTAAATTTTTGGGTTTAAAAATCTGTCACAGTACACTCTGTCTGCTTCCTCTGCCTTTTCCTTCTCCAACAGAAACCAGTACATTAATGTCACATGGTTTTTTTTACAGGAAAGAAGAAGTTCAAGAGGAGGAAAATCTACTGTCAGATCACTCAGCACCTGCTTCAGAACCATAAGATGTGGCAGAAGGTGATTGAGGATGAGGAGAGGTTAGCTGGGTCAGAGAAGCAAGGCACAGAGCAATCCCCACTGCACCAACCCTCAGAACAAATCCAGGCCATCAGGGAAGAGGAGGAGGAGAAAGGGAAGGCCAAGAAGGATGAAGAGGAGAACACAACTGTAGAACCAAACCAATGACAATATTTACAGCAGTATTTTAAGACAGATTGACTCGTGCACAGACTCTTTCTCAAGCCAGCACAGCATTTAGACACAACACTGTAGAAGTATGGGATAATGCGCCTACAGCTGTTAATTTGTTTCTCTTTCCTTTTTATGGTGAGGTACATTGTTTAAACTCCTATGCTCAAGGAAGCTTTCACACTGCAACACCGGCTTTACAGACTTTATTTGAAGAGATTCGGGGGTGGGTGGAATTATATAAATATATATATATATATATATATATAGCCAGGGTTATTGGCTGCACACTTCAGCAAAATACATTTCATGATATATTATGGTCACTGTGATATTTACAGGAGAAAGTTATCTACGGAAATGCTGCTTCTGAAGCACATTTGCAGTTAACAGTAAGGTACCAGTTAAGTAGCTTTTGCTCTTAATGCTGAGGGATAAAAGTTCCAAAGCTTTATATGAATGCTGATAATATCCTGCCAACACATATGTGTGAGTGGGGGGGTGTTTGCAAGTGTGAGTGGATGTGAGGAAACACAGCATGGGCTGAGTCCTTACCACACTAGCTGTAGCACGTGTCCNCCTGCTGTAGCACTGGCAGGGTAGAGTCTTCTTATTATTGCTGAACCTGATGGTTTCCTACAGGGAACCAAGGG